>JAKUCM010005732.1:0-22720 GCA_023374145.1 Lepidium sativum
TTTCCGTGATAAATATTATATCTTTCATAAAAAATAGTAATAACAAGATATAAATTTGTCTAAAGTATTTAGAAAAAAATACAAACTTTATTTTACAAAATTTGAAAAAAACTTATTACTTAACTTAATACAAAGTTGAAAGAGAAAAAAAGCATATACGTTTTTCTTTAAGTTGTAAAATGAATAATAATAATAATATGATTTAATAGAGTTTGATATTACATAATCAAATTGTATATAAAAAAAAAGTAATAGGCGCATGCTCTTTTTTGTTCTTTTTTTTATTTGCAAACATATTATTAGTATTTTTGTTTTATTTTTTGTTCTGTAGAAGAAATGTGTGAATAAATGTTTTAGTGTAGATCGAATCTTTTAATAACTCCACTGGATTTGGTTTGACAAAAAGAAAAGGAAAAAAAAAAATACACGTTGGACAAGAACGGGTTGACCCGGAGATTAGGATCCGTATCGACACCGTGAACCCGCAAGCCCATAGCTAAAAACCCTTAGTTAACAAAACAAAACAAAAAACCTAAACCTTCTCGACTTCTTTGTTCTTCTTCTTCGCTCCCCGCCGCGTTTTCAATCTCACTCTCCTTCTCAAATTTCTCTGTGATTTCGGTTCTAAACGGTAAATTTCTTCTATTCCTTTTCGCCGGTTTATGTCCATTTCAGATTAGCTCGTCTTTTGAGGATTTAAGGAAACGAGATTGTTAAACCATAGTTATTATATAACTGTTAAAAATTTTAGGTTGAGAATTTGAATTTACCAACCTAGTTATGGAATCGTCGTTGCATCGATTTTGATACCCAGAAACCCTTTGGAATCGCAGCATTTTAAGACCAGTCAAATGGGTAAGTTGGGGAAGAAAGCTAGGAAATTTGCCAAGAAAAATCTCCAGTCTGTTGAGAAGCGACATAGGAAGCTGAAACCTTTTTTCAAAAAGAAATTTGCAAAGAGTAAGTTTCTTTCTTTCGTTTCTGTTTTGTAGGCAGTTTTATGTCCATAGAGTCTGCTTAATTCTTCCTCTTTTGTTTTTTGGTTCTTATCGTTGGTTTACCTTGATGGAATCTGATGGCATTGAGATGGAAACTGGTTTTGCAACATTTGAAAGCATTTTTTTGAATTAGAATTTTTAAGTGTACTTTGTCTGGAATTATCTCTAATTGGTTAGAAGCTATGTTGCTAACTTCTGTGGTTCAGGAAATGAGCGTCATGAAGTGGGAGATGAAGAGGAGAAAAAAATAGAGCCGCAGCGCAAGAAGACGTAAGAGTGTTGTACAGTCCTGCAACTCAAACTAGTTATGCTCTGTGTGATAGCTCTAAGCATCGTGTCATATGATTTTGCCTAAATGTTTTCAGATGCCCCGAAGAAAATCCTCGAGCTATATCCATAGATGCAGTATTTGACCAAGATGATGATTTTCTCCGAGATGATGATTCAGATAGTGATGGATATCTGAATGAGGTATTAAACTTATTATTTGGTGAAATTGGTTGCAATGGTCGTACTATGTCAGGTTTTGTTAGCTTAATCTTTTTGTTTACGCAGTAACATAACGGTGAACTTATTGATCTTTCCGTGCAGTTGGTAGATGAAGCTGACTCAGATGTAGTGAAGTGCAAAGTACTCTCAGGACCTATTTTAAGCTCTTGTTGTGACCTAGTTGATGAGAAGCATTCTGTTCCCGCATTAAATAGTTTGTTAAATTGGTATCGAACTGCATGTCATTATGGCCACGAACCATCAGGAATTGCTAGGCCTGATATATACTATGACATAGAAGACAGTGGAGACATTTGCCAAGGTCATGATTTTTGTGCTCCAAAAAGCTGATCACACTTTCAGGAATATTCTGGGATTATCAGATTCTTGTAATAAGGAGAAGATTATAAAGTTGAAGAACAACTCACAATGGGATAGTGTAAAACCACTGGTCAAATCTTTCTTAAGAAGTACCATGTATCTTGTTCAGCAGGCAGCAGATTTGGATATCATAGCTTTTGCTCTTACCCAACTTAGAGCTTCTATTGTGTTTTTTGCTGCATTTCCAGATCTTCTGAGAAAATTGATCAAGGTACGCTCTTTATATACATTATATTTGCACAGGAAAGTTTGCACATATGGGACTAGACTCTTTAGCTGATGAATTGATGATTCTTGTCTAATCTTGTCAAGCACACAGGAAAGTTTATACGCGTTGAACTAGGCTCTTTAGCTAATAATTTTTTCTAAATTCTATCCCGTTAGAATATTACCAGTTGTAAGAAAGATGCTCTGACAATTACTTTTACATCCTTATGATAGGATTAAATAGAAGATTTAAGAATTTTGCTTCATTAGCATTTTTTTTTCTAATATAAGATATGGCTTACCTTTATGTTCTTGAAAGTCATCTTTGATCGTGTAAATTGGTGCAGATAACTATTCATGTGTGGGTAACTGGTGAAGAGAGTCTGTCACAGCAGGCTTTTCTAATCTTGAAAGACATCAGTATGGTTTTCAACTCGGAGTGCTTTGATACTTGCCTAATCAACATGTACAAAGCCTTTCTACATGACTGCGATATTCCAAAGGCAAATTCAGAACAACGTCTACCTTTCCTCAGAGATTCTCTTGTTGAGCTTTGCTCCCAAGATGTGCAGAAGTCCTATGCCAAAGCCTCCGTTTCTATTACACAACTTGCGAAATTATTGAAGATGGCTCTCACTACAAAAAATAAGGTGCTTAGTATGTCTGATGCTCTTTCTTCTACTTAAAGTTTTCTTATTCTTAGCCTCTTTCAATTTTTGCAAGCAGGAGGCTGTCGAGAAGATACATAGTTGCCAGTACACAAATTGTGTTGATCTCTGGGTGAATTTTATTGTCGCCAATGTTCAGGAGTGTGATCTCCAATCTCGGATTTATAATATAGTTCAGGTTATATATGGAGTTGCTACACTATTTATTGGACCGCGATACCTGCTCCTAAGGGTTAAGTGCATTCAATGGCTCAATCATCTCTCTCGTATAAGTGGTGTATTCATTCCGATAGCGTCATTGATTTTGGATATGTTGGAATATAAAACCACAAATGAGGGTGAAAAGCAAGAAAAGAAGCTTGAAGCTATCTCAACAGTAAAGGTTCGAAATGTAGTACTGTAAAGATTCTGGAGTAAACACTAAATTTCGATTCATATTATCCCTTGGTAAGCTAATAAATTCGTTCTTTTGCAGTTGCCTAAGAATTGGTTGAAGTCCCAAAATTTCAAAGAACAGTGTGTGTTTTCTGTGATTGAACTGCTTGCTGTCCACTTTGATCAGTGGAGCTTCCACATATCATTTCCAGAGCTTGCTACGATCCCCATAATGAGGCTGAAGAAATTTAATGAGAAAAGCACTATGGAAGGGTTGAAGCGGGTAGTGAAACGCTTTATCGAGCAGGTAATTCTCTAAGATTAAAGCAACCAATATCTAAGTTCTGTGGAATATCAAGAATCTTGGTTTTCAATATTCCTTGTTTTGAGGATTGGTGTTTTGGCTTTTATAGGTAGAGTTGAACATTGAATTTGTGCAAAGGAAGAGAGATGAAGCGTCTTTCTCTCCAAACGATCAACAATCTACAGATACGTTTCTGCAGCTTGAAAAGCAGAATACAAATGCTCCTTATACACAATACTATCAAAGCATCATAGCCAAAGCTCTTGGAACAAAACCAAAGAAATGAGGGTAAGTCTGAGAACTGATCAAGTGATATTGCAACACTAATTTTGTTTTCTCAAACATTTAATGGATTTTGTATCTGTTTTTGTTGCAGTTATTGCATCAAAACAGATTTCCCTTAGAATTTCTCAAATTTTGTTCACCTTTTCTGTTGTCCTTTTTCTTTTTCTTTTCTAAGTCATGAATTATTTTCAGAAAGATCTAAAAACATTATGCAAAATGTTGATGTGAGAAAAAGAAAAAAAGATAAATTGTTAAAAACTCTGTTTTTCTCTTTGTTTTGTTTTCTAACACTTATGTTTTACCTTAAGTCGTGTAATTTATTTCTTCTATTTAAAAGACAGCCTTTATATAATAAAAATAGACTAAAGATATGGCCTCTATATTATACAAAGAAAACACCATCAACTAGTCAAGTGCCATCTTTGTATTACAACGAATAATGCAGACACGTTTTTATTTAGAAAATACATATTTCTATTTATAGTTAGACTGACGTGAAAGATTTCTAAACTTCAAAATGTACGAGATATATTTATTTATTTTGATAAAATGTCCAAGATATTGAAAATAAATATAGAAAATAACTTTGTAAGAAAAATCCAAAGTCTATTGTGGGGAGACATTGGTGTCACATCAGTGATAATATAATTGTAAGAAGTTATTAGTAATGCTTTTACAGAGAGTATTTCACAGTAGAGGATTGTAATTATGGAGTAAGTACCTTACTTAAAATAAGACGCAGAGACTGACGAGATTCCTCTGCAAATGTAAAGCAGGTTAAGTTTCTTATCTCTCGACGACATCAGATTGATTTCGTATACTCTTTGTTCTCTCCCTTATGGTCTTGTACTTCTTTTATTTGTGATTATCTCTATAAATGAGTGATTGTGTGTTTACAAAAAAGTCATTGTGTTCCAATGGCAAAAACTATAAAAAATAGTAACTTAACATTATAACGTTATTCATGAAATTAGTTATATATCTTTATCGCATTATTATTATCAAATGAAATAAAAGGTGGTATTGTAAATTGGTCTTAGCCTAGTGGCCGGCGGTAAGTTTACATAACCAGAATCGAGTCTTCCCGCCTACATTATGTAGAAATTTGGCTATTAAGCCGACAGTTGTGGTCCAATTAATCTGCCGTTGAGAAAGAAAAAAATAATAATAAAAGGTGGTATTAGGACTGAAACTTTAGGATGTATAAAGTTTCATGTTCAATATCTCCAAAAGATATTAAGTACAACTTCTTGGTAAGGTAGACATTGGATTTCGGCACAATATTCTCGACAGTGACTTAAAAATAAAATCTGGCTTTCTATGAAAATAATGATTCTCTTTTTTTGTAAATACCAATGTCGAAAGATTTCCCCGAGAGAGATAGCTACCAAGGAGTCGCTCAAATAATTTGTGGGACTTTCAACGACAATAATTCACAAAACCAACAAGATACAGAAACGAAATTACCAAATATACTAAGGAAAAAACTATCCCAATATAAAACTCCATCAAACACTGGGGAGAAACGTAACAAAGCAAAATAATTAATCACTACAATCGATGAAGTAAAGCCCCAACCAAACACCTAAATATCAGAAAAAACTACATCTGAAGTTGGGGAAACTTACACCAAGGAGGAGGAAGGAAGACATAACCAGACTGGTAAGAAGGGTTAAGAACGCCAACATCACCTCGGAAACCACACCCAAAACTCTGACTTTCCCAGATCGAAACCCTAGCTCGGGTAACAGAAACAACGAAGACACCAGATCTGCAAGAACCAAGGGAGAGGCGAGGTCCACAACCATCGACGGAGGCGTCTTCACCGGTGGTGAATCTCAGAACGAGACACTAACGCAAAATACAAAACCGATAACATGGACAAAGCACCCTACCGGTGAGATGGAAAGAGGAGAACCGGCCTCTGAACCCGGCGACGTAGATTAACGATCTAGGTCGAAAGCTACACTATCATCTTAGAGACAGAAACTAGACTATTCGTTCACGTTTTAGGCCAAATGATTTATATATGTTCAGAACTTTCCTATGAAGTATTATGAATTCAAAATTAATTGAGTCGTAAGAACTCGTATCACCAAAATTATAAAAAAATATATTATCAAGTGTATACTTTTGAATGTAACGGAACTATAAAATATTATAATTTTCTCTACATTCTTCCAATTTTGTCGGATGTTTGTAAAGGGATATTTGCCAAAAAAATAAATTAGAACTTGTACTAGGTAATAAATGTTAGGTTTTTTTTCGTCCGTAATAAATGTTGGTTTATGTCTTAATACATAAAAAAGTTTTGATGTATTATCTGTTAAACAGTGTAATCAAGTAATCACTCTGCTTTTATTTTCTTAAGGATGTCTAATCAACCAATATCAAAAAGAACTCTACTAAAGATGAAGATAAACATATGGATAAGTGAAAACGATAATCTAAGCAAGCATATTATATTTTTGCATATTTTGATTTATCGTTTCTCTCCCCTTGAGCACCGTAGCACGCGACAATTTTGCGATTTTGATTTAGCTTTTCTAGCTTGCCGCCGAGGCCAGCTCTCGGTGAATCAGACGACATCGGAGCTGACCCCACCGTACTTGCTTCCCGCTGTGTGGGCTTCTGTCTTTATTTTAGATCTCATTTTTCATGTGGTTTTTGTTGTGTTGAGAATTGGTTGATGTAATCTTGTGTTCTCCGTCAGTGTAAAAGCTTCCACCAGTTGTCGTGTTCTTTGTTGTCTCTCTATCGCTGTTTGTGTTGAATGGGTCTTGTTTGGTTCTCTTATGTTTGGTTGCTTCTCAGAGTGCGTGACCTAAGAAAAGCGAATCAGTTCTCCAGTCTCGTTTTATCCTCTTCTCTTTTGTGTTCTTGTGTAGCCTGGTTTGAGTTTATTAGGAGCCAATCTCAGTTATGTGACTATGCTTTCCTTTTCTCATATTTTGATTTCTTTATACCTTCCCAGAATCAGTTTCTCTGTTCGCGTTTCTCGTGGTGGTTAGAGGATGTGTTTTAGTTGAAGATTCGTTCTTGGTTAATCTATTGGATGTGTCTGTCTTTGTTGCCTCTTATTGTTTGGTGTAGACTCATTGGAGTTGGTTTCAAGAGCTTTGTCCTTACTAGTTTATATGTCTCCATGCTATTGGTTTCGGCTACGGTATGATATTCTCTTTAGGCCTTCCATAATTGTATGTGTCCTCTTTCGTGGGTTTATCACGTGGTCTTGTGCAGGTTATGACGCCTTACATTTTCTTATAGATTGACTGCAAGTTTCTCTTGGTTCCACTGCTTATTTATTGATTCTAGGAGTTTATAGTTTTAATCATTTGTCCTTTACTCTTCAATTTTTTCTCTTTATTAGTTTCCCTTCGTCTAGGTCTCTGCTTCCCTTGTTAGGACTATGTTTTCGGGGATATGGTGTGTTTCCTCTAGTTCCAGTTTGTTTCTCTAAAGATGTATATGTACTCTATTTTCCTACTATTATGAGATGAAGAAAAGAAGCAAGCATATAGTATTTTTACTTTTAAAATATAAAAACATATGGTAGAACCTCCATAAATTAATAGCAACTATAAATTAATAAAATTATCTGCTCTTAAGTTGAGCCAGTGTAAAATTTGATCAAATTTAATAAATTAATAAGATAATAATTATTTTGAAAATCATATGTAAAAATATAGTCTCAATAATATCATAAATTAATAATTGCAAATATTAGGCATACATAATTATTCTTAAGATAATTTAATAAAATATGATTATAGTGTTGTTTGTCTTTTTTTTTAAGTTGGAATCTCGTTGGAGCTCATCTCTAACTTTCCTTATTGCTTCTAAAACTTCTGCTTTTATCTTTTCGATTTGTATCCAAAAAAATTTAATAGTTCTATGACGTGTAACTGGTTCCAAAACTTCATCATCATTTTCCACTTCTTCATCATCATTAATTAGAGAAGCCGGAATTTCTTCTAAATTCTGAATTTCTGAACGTGTATCATTTTTACCCGAATAGTCAAGTAAACTATTGAGATCTGTTTTATTTTGATAACCAAGATTATTAATCAAACCTTCCAGTTCATCAAAAACATTATCAGAAGTTGATCCGTCTTTTGAAATTCCTCATAAAACTTCTTTTGAATAAATTATGCAATGTCGAAAACAATTTGCTACTGTCTCTTGATGATCATTAATTGTCCAAGCCGATACTGCAAAATTGATATCATTCAAAACATTGATCTTACTTGGATTTGGCTGTCCCAACTCGTAACCTTCTAAAAGCTCACAGTAAAATCTCATTCGATAGTGCATCTTAAAAGCTCTTATTATTCCAGCATCACAAGGTTGAATTTTTGATGTCATGTTGGGTGGTAAGAAGAATACCTCAACATTACGTAATCCTTCAGTATTACGCGCATGTGTTGGACAATTATCTGCCACTAACAAAACTCTTCTATCATGCATGATCTAATCAAACCAACGAACATATTCTTCAAAAATCATATATGTCATCCAAGCTCTTTTGTTAGCACGATAATGACAATTCAATCTATTTATGTTCACATTCTTGAAACAATGTGGCTTTGCAAAATTTCCAATGATTCTTAAAGGAATATTTTCAGACCCATCTTTTCATCCATATTAAAAACATCCTTCATAGAGAACTTATCTATTTTTCCATTATAGTTTCTAGTTTGTTCTCCATGCCTTGCACATCGACTGAACCGCTTTCTCCAAAATGACGAACTGATTTGATACCATGTTGTAACTTGAATTTTTCAAGCCAACCTTGAGAAAATTGGTGTTCCACATCATCTCGAGGGTATATAAGTTTCATTGTCTCTTTCGCCTTCTCTAAAATTAGTTCCCCCGTCATATTCACTCGGTCTTGGTATTGGAGAAACCACTCAAAAGAACTTTTTCCATTTCTGGATATTTTGCTGGTTTGTGCCGCTTGATATTATTTCTGGTTTCCGGAGTTGTAGAAAGATATTTAGCTGATCATTTGAGTGTGTTTGAGATTGTATATTGACACACTTTTAAATGAAATTTTTTTCAAGGCACAATTTTAGATTTTTTTGAGTGCTTGTGATATGGTCTCTTTTGTACTCATGACGCGGAATCCCGAAGGAATCGTCACTCCAAGTTGTAAGGATAGTCCTTGGTCTTCAAAGAATTTGAGTAACCTCCACCTTAGGTATATCAAACCTAAGATTGTTGTTGTTTCAACTCGCCTTCAATTAAGCAAGGTGGTGGAACCACAATATATTGACTCGAGTATCCCCCACCTTTAGTATATTAAACCAAAGATTGTTGCTATTTCGACTCGCCCCTTCACGCCAATGGCTAGGAATGGCCACACAAGTGTGATGGAAATCACTTGATAAACCAGTTTGATCCCTTGGATATGACACACCAAGAAAGATCGAAAACTTCACAAAGAACAAAAAGAGAATCACTCTCAAATTTATTGATAAAAAGTTCGATCCTCACAAATGAGAATTACATGATTTATAAAGAAGAGAAATGACTCTCTAGATTCCTCGAAACTTATTGAATTTCTTAAACATAAAGAGTAAAGACTACTAAGTAAATGTCACAATTTACTATGACTTGAATGAGAAGGACTCTTGAACTTTTGGCCTCCAAAATATCTTTTTGTCTTCCAAATTCGTCACTATTCATGGGCTGAACTTTAAGACTTGATTTAGGACTTCTTTTGGACTTGTAGAAGGCTCAAAGTGGTTTGGACTTGGCAAGTATAAAGTCCAATGGATTCCTTATGTTGGTCTTTGTCCAAAAGGCCTTGAATAAATCCACAAATGCTCTCCTTGATTTGTTTAGCCCGTGATCTTGTAATTGGACCGACTGAAATCTCCAAAGCTTTCTCATGATCTTCATTGCTTAGCTCCAAGTTCTCCTTAGCTTCCTTTCTGTTTTCCATGATCATATCATCCCCTTCCTCTTGAAAAGGATTTGACCTCAAATCAGGTTCTTCTGCATCAAAAGGAATCAAGTCAGAAATGTTAAAGCTAGAACTGATTTTGTACTCACTTGGCATGTCTATCTTGTAGGCGTTTTCATTGACTCTTAAGTATTATGGCCCTCTTGTTTGAGAATTCATTTGCATAATGTCCCCTGCCATGACACTTAAAACATTGCACATCACGATTTCTTGTAGGAGAGGGTTCAACTTTATCTTTGACCTCTTGTCGGCTAGTATTCGGCTTATATTCAAACTTTGGCTTTGGAACACTTTTGTCTTCGCGTGAGTAGTTAGGACGTTGAGTACTAGAAATCATGACATAAGTTTGACGTGTGCTACCCTTCCTCTTGAGTTGCTGCTCGACCAAGATAGCCTTATGCAACATATCTTCCAATTCCACATAGTGTTGCATCTCTACTCGGTCTTGGATCTCACGATTTAAACCACTAAGAAATCTGGCCATGGTAGCCTCACGATCTTCGTCTATATCGGCTCTCATCATAAGTATTTCCATCTCTTGAAAATATTCCTCCACACTTCGGTTGCCTTGCACCAATCTCCTAAGTTTTTGATGTAACTCTCGGTGATAGTGACTAGGAACGAACCGTCGTCTCATCAAGGTTTTCATGTCTTCCCAAGTCTCAATGGGTCTTTCTCTATTTCTTCTCCTGCTTGTCACCACTTGATCCCACCAATTAATAACATAATCATAAAATTCAGCGGCTGCAACTCGTACCTTGTTGAGCTCAAAATAGTTTTGACAATCAAAAACAAGTTCAATCTTTTTCTCCCATTCGAGATAGGCATCTAGATCGTTCTTTCCTTGAAATGATGGAATTTTCAGCTTAAGTCCCCCTAAGTTATCTTCAGCCCGACCTCTTTTTTCCCTAGCTCGTCTAGGTCTCCTTCGACTCGAGGTAGATGAGTGTCCATCTCGACCATAGTAGTTAACACCGCCTCTTTGTACTTCCGCTGGTGGTAGATCTCCTTGTACGTTAGGCAGCCGAGGTTGTTGCCTAAGTACTATCTCATTTTGAACTTTATCCAAACGTTCATTGACGGCTTCCATCTCAACTCTCAACAAACGGGTCATCTCTCCCATCAAAGCTTGAATTTGGAGATTTGGAATTCCTTGTATTTGCTCACCCTCCGGATTGTCATTATTGTCGTTTGACATACTTAGAACCTGTAAAAAAGATTTGTCAATAGAAAAATATCTCACAATCTCTCAAGTGTTTGACACACAAGTGTTTCCCTCAAATTATTGGTTTTTCTCTCAAATGTTCTCACAACCTTACGCCTTTTTCCTCTCTTTTTGAATCTCAAAATGTTCTTATAAAACTAATCAAACACTATTTGATTTGTTTTCCCCAAGGGTCAATGACCTAACAAGTATCACACAACTCAAAGTATTAGATAGATCTTGCTACACAAACAAACAACGAACAAGATTTTTTTTTATAAATAATAGAACATGAAGAGTTTTTTTTTTCTTTTTATTTTCTTTTTTTTCTTTTTTTTTCTTTTTTTCTTGCTTTTTTGTTTTTTTTTCTTTAATTAATTAAGAAGAAAATATGAAAAGA
Source organism: Lepidium sativum (assembly GCA_023374145.1). Classification (NCBI taxonomy): domain Eukaryota; kingdom Viridiplantae; phylum Streptophyta; class Magnoliopsida; order Brassicales; family Brassicaceae; genus Lepidium; species Lepidium sativum. Next base: position 11,280 of record JAKUCM010005732.1, read on the forward strand.
TAAAAGTTGGAAAGATAGAAAATGAAAAGATAAAAGATGAAAAGATAGAAGATGAAGAAATAGAAGATGAAAATATAGAAGTTGGAAAGGTAGAAGATGAAAAGATAGAAGATGACTAGATAGAAAATAAAAAGATTAACTAACTTGGAAGTGTGCTCTGATACCAAATGACGCGGAATCCCGAAGGAATCGTCACTCCAAGTTGTAAGGATAGTCCTTGGTTTTCAAAGAATTTGAGTAACCTCCACCTTAGGTATATCAAACCTAAGATTGTTGTTGTTTCAATTCGCCTTCAATTAAGCAAGGTGGTGGAACCACGGTATGTTGACTCGAGTAGCCCCACCTTTAGTATATTAAACCAAAGATTGTTGCTATTTGGACTCGCCCCTTCACGCCAATGGCTAGGAATGGCCACACAAGTTTGATGAAAATCATTTGATAAATCAGTTTGATCCCTTGGATATGACACACCAAGAAAGATCGAAAAGTTCACAAAGAACAAAAAGAGAATTACTCTCAAATTTATTGATAGAAAGTTGGATCCTCACAAATGAGAATTACATGAGTTTATAAAGAAGATAAAGGAATCTCTAGATTCCTCTAAACTTATTGAATGTCTTAAATATAAAGAGTAAAGACTACTAAGTAAATGACAAGTAAATGTCACAATTTACTATGACTTGAATGAGAAGGACTCTTGAACTTTTGGCCTCCAAAATATCTTTTAGTCTTCCAAATTCGTCACTATTCATGGGCTGAACTTTAAGACTTGATTTAGGACTTCTCTTGGACTTGTAGAAGGCTCAAAGTGGTTTGGACTTGGCAAGTATAAAAAAAAAAAAAAAAAAAAAAAAAAAAAAAAAAAAAAAAAAAAAAATCCACAAATGCTCTCCTTGATTTGGTTTAGTCCGTGATCTTGTAATTGGACCCGACTGAAATCTCTAAAGCTTTCTCGTGATCTTCATTGCTTAGCTCCAGTTCTCCTTAGCTTCCTTTCTGTTTTCCATGATCATATCAACTCACATAACTCTTTTCGTATTTGATCTGTCATGATTGATTTCGTAGCACCTTTAAGATGAGGAAGCCATTGTTAGGATGTGTGTTAAGAAAAGATGTAAAAAATAAAAACATATCAAAACAACATTAATATATATAAGAAACCTCATAAATTAAAAAATAGAAGTCAAAAGAAAAATGAAAATATCAATATATACGTATAAATTATAAAATATATGTTGATATTCCATTTTTTCTATTTAACATATATGAAAAAGGGAAAAATGGAATATCAACATATTTTTGTATAAAACATGTAAACATCAAAATAAAATGGAAGTTTAAACAAAGAAGTTTTATAGTATGTGCCATAAAGAAATTTTCGTATTTTACGTTTCCGAATATTAATATTTTTTACAGATTTTTTTATAAATTAATAATATTAATTTATAGATAAATTAATACCTTTTTTAATTAATAATTTTTAAAGTACTAACATTATAAATTTATAGATGCTTAACTGGTATTTATATTTACTATAATCGACGTGATAATAGATGTCATGTAATGATGATATAAAAATCGATTTAGGGAAGAAATTAAAAGCAGTTGGCAGAAGGAAAAATGGGTATACGAGGAGACAGAGTAAGAGGCTGAGAGAGCTCAAAAGCGATTTCCAAATGAAGAAACCTAATAACTTATAGACTCCATTTACTCATACTTATAATTAAACTCTCACTTTCTCTTTTTATTTCTTCATTTTTTTGTACAAAAATTGTCAGCGAAATTTAAGGGCTACACATATCTACGAGTACCCTCTTTTATTTTATTATATTCCACAACCAACCAATCTTTTTTTCCGAGGGGTTGAAAAGTAGTTAATGTATCGACATGAGACTCATGTTTCACTTCGTTTTGGTTAAGACAAGCTTAATCAACCCCTTTACTACTATAACGGACATCTCATTTATCTATGTCTTTTTTTGTGTTAGGGGATCATCTACATTTGTTGGCTGCCATTTGTATATACTCTTATAAAGATCAACAAGATCAAAATTACAAAGGGAGAATTGAATTAAATAAGGACTTTATGTTCTTTGAGGAAACTAAAATTCAATATATAAACAAATCTACAGACATAGAACTTTCTCGTATTAAACCTGCGATTATACAATAGATCAATACAAAATATTTCATGGATATCTCGATTCTATCTAGATCCTAAATGATATTTTTGTGGGAGGTCCAGTTCTAACAATCTCCAATTTTAAAGGAATCTTGTAAAGATATATGTGAATATACGTTTAACAATAATTCTACAAAAACTTTACACATTGTAAACTAGAATTATAGAAGAAAATAGGAAGACATCTTTAAACAATAGGAAGACATTTGGACAAAATGATAGAAGAGACAGATGTGACAATAAATAAATAAAAGAAAAAGAAATAAAAAGGGACCCGTACGAGGAGGAGAAGTTGGCTCATTGGCAAATGCAGCCACGTCAATGTCCCATCTTCCTCTATCTTTGTGTTTCTTCTTTCTTTTCTATCTTCAACTTGGTACGTCCCTCTATTTATTATACGCACGCACTTATTAATATATTTCTTACTATTATCTCAGCTTTTTCATTTGTTGGTTAATACTAGGGTTTTGTGCCATTCAAATCCTCGTTTCACACCCACATGTTTCTGACACTATTAAGATTTATAGTATACTATCAAATAATCTGGAGTTACGTCAATTATAATATACCCCCTCTGTTTATATATATATTTTTGTTTTACAATATAATTTATTAAACTAATGGTTGCCTACAACACTAGCTATAAAGATTAAAACAAATACAACTCTTTTTATTTTAGTTTTAGTAAATTCGTTATATACAATATTTTCATTTCTTAATCTTTATGCAAATTACAAAAAATCAAATTCCATAAAACAGAGGGAATAATATATATATTCTGTTTACATAGTTTATGAATATCTCAAAAAAGATTATTAACGACTTCAGTTCATAATTTTAAATTATACTTTATAATCTTTTTCAACTTTTATATTTAATAAAAATTAGTTTGTTTAAATAAGGCGATTATAATTTAATAGTACTAAGATGAAGATTTTGATGTTAGAAAAAAAATCCAATTAGCTTATTTCTAATTTAATTAGATATCATGTGGTAAATTTAATTCTTATCATATTCCAATAAAAAGTTTAGATTTTCTATTGAATCTTATCGATCTACTTGTTATTTTTTGCCAAAAGAATATAAAGATCTTGATTTTTGAATCTCCTCAAAATTTGAACTACCATTTTCTAAAATTTGACATTATGGCAATCCAACTTTACTTTATTTCTTATTTGAAGTAAATTCAACTCTAATGACACTATATGCCAGAAAATAATAAAATCACAAAAAATTATATTAATAATATATTTAAAATAAGTGATCTAATTAGTTTGTCTATGATTTAACTAGACACCATATAATGAGTTTAAATTTTTCTATTCGTAGTTAAAAAATTTAGCTTATAAATCAAGTTTTATTGATTCTATAATTACTTATTGACAAAAATAATAATAATATAAATACATATAAATAGCACTAATTAAAATAGAAGACAAAAATTACTTCAAATAATTTTAATTAACAACATCGTTCATGTTTAATTTATATAATAGTTTCTATTTTAGTATTGTCACTAAAAGAAAGTTCTTATGGGGAAATGTAATTTTATTATTATTGTAATAAATGTTTTAGTTTAGAAAATAACTTTAGACCTAATTAGTATTAGGTTGTAGTTTGAAATAAGATTTAGATTGTAAGTTTTTTATTATAGATTTTTGTGCGCTATATGCAATGGCGGATTCGTGTACATAGGGGTTCAAATGAACCACATTAATTTGAAGAAAAAAAAATTATATAGAATTTATTGACTTTTCAAAATTTAGCTCAATATACTTTTTATGACACCCTATATGTTATTGGAATTAACTAGTTTCAATTTTTTTTTTATAAAAGTACAAATTAATTTGGCGAAATAGTAAATGTCTACCTTAACATTTTCTATTCTAATTCAATTCCAAATAAAAGCATAATCCTATATAATAGAGTTCAGAATTTGATTTATAGATTATATCTTGTCTATCTGTCTATTGTAAAAAAATTATATATTTGTAAAAGAGTTATTTAAATATTTATTTTATTTATGTTTTGACTCTGGTAAAAAAACCTAGGTTCACCATTGTTTATAAGTATTTTGACTGTCCGATTTGGTTGTTGTAGGATTTATTTTTGTAAAGTTTTTAATTTTGGCTCTAAGTTTTTGGTTTTCCACATCCAAAAATATTTTATATATTAAAAATTGGCTTTTTAAAGTAACAAAAGTCAAAAATAAATCTATAGCATAATTAGTATAATTTCAGTGTTCTGATAGTTTTTTTTCTTGAGCAACAAAAATTACTGTCAAGTATACCCTTAATTTTCTAAAGCTACTGTTAAGAACAAATTAAATTGGTCACATTTGTAATATAAAAGCTAAAAAGAAAATATGCAAAAATGGGTTAGAAATGGTCTTTAAGTTTAGATCCAATGATTTATATATCCAGCAGTTTTCCATGGGCAGATCAACTATAATTAGTAGGATGATATAAAATCACATCATTATATTTATCTATCATCCTAAGAATTTTAAATTATAAAGCTGACGCTCTCGTCAAGGCGTGCCGTGTGTCGGCTTTATAATTTTAGACGGAACATCTTTCATCGTTATTACTTTTTATCTTGCCGTTGTCAAAAAAAAAAAAAACTCACATCATTATATATATATATATATATCTATATATTTATATATATTTTGAAAAATTTAGCACCAACTATATATTCAAGGACGCAAATAATCTTAGCAAATATGTTTCACTAATTGAGCTAAATTCGATAAGATAAATTACTAAATAATTAAGAGATGAATTTTATTGCATCAGCGACCTTGTATTTCTTTTTTTTTGTATAATAAAGTATTGACTTTTTGCAATACAATTCTCCAGATTCAGCTAGTTCCAAGAAAGGATCACTAATGAGTTGCCGAAATAATAGGCCCTTGCAAGCTTGTAGCACAACAGTAAGCCTAATTGCAAGGGATCTTATGATCCAACGAAATAGATTTTGTATTTTTAAAATTCCATTCGGTCAAACATCCTTATAATTTTTTTATGTGGTAGACTGATATGAAGTTAGGATTTAGCCCATAGTTTTCAGAAATACCTCAAACAGCTATGTTTTATTTTATATTTAGTATACAGAGCTTGTCCTTGTATCTCACAAGAATACATTTCTTATATTAGTTATATATTTATATTTGTCTGATTAGTACTTTTAAAAGTCTTTATAACAGGATATATCAGAAATTATAATAAAAGCTAATATTAGTTACAAAAAAGATTACAGCAAAATAGTTCAGGTATTTGATTTCAACTCTACCCTACTATATATCACATGAATATGTTAAAACTAAATGAACGAAGCCTTTTTTCTTTCTTTCTTATACACCCTATTGTATTGACAGATTATCTATTTTTGATTTGTTTGAATCAATTAAAAAAGATGGAGGGTGTAGTATTAAGCCAATGCTTTGTTTTGCTGTAATATTTTTGTGAGGTTAATTTCTGTTAGATCTAATAAAAGAATGAAAATTTTAAGTGTGTATGTGCTTATCTTTTTTTAATGGACTTTTAGAATTGTAGAAAACTCGAGTAAACTTTGAAAAGCATAAATTGAAACATGGACTGTTATCATTATTGTTATTGTTGAATGCAGTTTATTTGTGTTTGATCTCAATAAAAAATATTTTTGGATCTGCCTCTAATTTATTAAATTAAATTTTGTTGATTCAATTGTTGTTGACATATAAAAAAATTGATTTGTTGAAAGAAGTTATAATATGCTTGAATTTTGTTACTGGAATTATTATACGAACAAACAAAAAATTATTTAAGGATTAATTGTTTTGTTATAGGTATGATATGACACAAGTTAGAGTTGATGACTATCTCATACTTTGGCGTCTAATAGATACCCAATAACCATAGGATAGGTAAAACTCTAGAAAATATTTATAGATCATGGTTCGAGACTAACCATTGTATGATAGAGTTAAAACTAATATCAACGCAAGAATTGCAACAAATATATCTTATTTTAAAACAAAAGATACTTATCATATACATGTATAGTGACGTGCAGTTATTAAATATATATATATATATATTAATGTAATTGTATAGATTCTATACATATACTTTTGGTCAGAGATACACGGATCAAAGGTTTTCTACTAATTTTATTGAAATGAACTTTTCTTACACAAAAATCTCACTTTATGTGATTTGGACAACAAATTTGAAAATAGAAAATAATCTTACAAAAAGCCTTACCCACAAGACTAAGAAATTTTTTCTCAAAAACAAAACGCTCTTACGCATATCGCTTTTAAAAGATTAGGCGGCTCTATAACCTTTTACACCTTATTTATATTATTCAAGTCTAGATCTCTGCAGATCCTACAGTATTTGACAACTTTCTGTTTTATAGAAAATTCACATATCTCTGAAAATGGCAGTTGAGTATTCGCCAATAATTTGTATACCTCAACATTTGTTATCCACGACAGGTTGCTCTTGACTCTGCTTCTTCATTCCAATAAATTATACACCTCAACATCTTGTGTTCACAACATATTGCTCTTGACTCTAATTCTTTATTCCAATAACTTGTACACCTCAATATTTTGTATCCACGTTAGTTTGCTCTTGACTCTGCTTCTTCATTTCGTATACAACACATGCCTCTTCATTCCGAACACATCACTTGTCAGACAACAAAAATTGGTAGACAATACTTGGCGAGAACCCTTAAGTACTATTTTCTGCAACTTATTTATGATAAGACAAGCCAAACAAACAACAATATATATTACACACTCGTGTAGCCACAAAGAAGATCAGATGACTCATAAATTCAAATAATGTGAGTGACCCAAATCAGTGTCAAAACATGTGAACACACTAACCAAATTAAAAACAACTCAATCCATCAATTAATCATGCATATGTGAAATGCTCACAGAAAGTTGTGTAGCACGGAGACATAAATTGACTTACTTAAAGAGATCATTACACAGCCAGTGTCACAAGTTTACAACATATAAACAGTCAGCTTCTGTGGCTAATTTTTCACCAGTCTTACCATTATCTTGTGCATTTTATAGTACTATGTTCATGTCACTGGATAGCAGGCAGCTGGAATTTTCTTTGGGGTGGCGAGCTAGCTGTGTCTATGCACAAGCATATTTTTTTTGTACACACAACCAAAAGCACATATACAGAAAAACCTAACATTGTGCTTACGCTCATTATTCTGTAGATATAACACGAATATCATTTGAATTCTCAATTTGGTATTCGTTTCACAAGTCAATGTGAAATGTTACAACATAGTGTTGTATAAGAAATATTACTTGACTTCTCAATCAGCTGATACAGTTGCTCACCTTAGCTCTTTGACTTTATGGTTTACAGAAACACAACCCTTTGTACACAATCTATATAGAATGACATGACATGCAGTTGTTTACCTTGACGCTAAGGCAATCCTTGTATAACTTCTTGATTTACAGGCTTCAGAATTGTTAGATAAGTCATGTGTCCCAATCGTTGATGCAAGAGTCCTGATTCATTATCTTTCACTACACTCATACACTTGTTCTCAAGAATCCACATATAACAATCATTGCGATATCTCATCCTTCAAGGACCACAACTCCCTGTGCATCAAAAAATTTGCATCCAAATTTTGTGAATCTATTCTCAAGATCGAGATCACACAATTAACTGATGCTAATTAGATTTGTCTTTAATCCACCAATGAAGTACACATCCCTAAGAGTCTGTTTTTCGTGTCCACCTGTATTTCCTTTTCCTTTAATTTCAAATTTTGCACATCCTCTAAAGGTTAGCTTTCCTCCAGAAATATCGTCAAACTTACCAATATTTCCTTCTTTTCATGTCATGTGTCTTGAGCATCCACTGTCAAATTACCAACTTTTTTTTGCACTACTTTTCTCTTTGTTATCTGTGAAGGCTACATGACAGTACAAATTCAATTTTCAAACCTATACCCTATTGTTACTACGATGATACCTGTAGTACATTCGTTGTTTCAAAATTATGTGAAGCCTATTCTGGTACTTGTAGCATTGAAACCTCATGTGTTCATACCTTCCATAGTACCAACATTCAGGAAATTGTTTTTTGGAATTTTTGTCACCATATTTATGAGGATACTCAGACCTTTGTGTTGTGGTGCGTTTCACATCCTCTGTGAATTGTGTTAAATGAGGAACAATTTTCCATTCGTTTGATAAACATTGTATTTCAGGTTGTGTTTTCATCTCCCCGATATCATAGACCCTAGTTTCCTTTGTTTGTGTGATCGTACCGCATAATCTTGTTGAGGTCTTTAGTTCATTTGAACAACATCTTGATATTCCTTACTTACTCTGTGATTTTGCTTTCAAGTTCCAAGTTTTTTGCCTTTTCTGGTTCCAGTTTTGTGTCTAATCTCACAGTTTTTCCTGACAGAAACTTGTTTTCCATAGTGAATTGTTCATTGTCCTCCTGTGATTGAACTAGCTTTCTTACTACAATACACATTTGATCTTCTAGTGATAACCCCAAATCATCATCTGAACCCAACTCATCCTCATCCACTTACTTTATGGTATATTTTAGATGTCAAACGCAAATTAACCACAAAGTTCTGATTATCTTTATCATCCAACAATCGGCTATCCTCACTTGCTTTCAGTACCCAAAAGTTTTCCATGTATCCATTCAGACCATCATCCTCATCTTCATCTGTGTCGCTTTCACTCCAACTCACAAGAGTTTTTGTATTATTTCTCTGTGAGTTTGCAATGCACTCTGTCTTTATATGATGACCATAACTGTGACATTTATAACATCTAAACGTCATTTTTCTCTTGGCCATAGGATAATCTGCCTTGAAACTACCATAGCCTTGACATTCTATACATTGTATGTCTAACCTTTGGTGATCTTTTTCTGATATATGTCTAGTACCCACTTGGTTATCTCTTTTGTGACCCTTTTCAGCTTCGTGAGATAATTTTTGACAATCAATCCTACTTTGTCTACGAGATCAACATGGTGTTATTTGGGTTTTTGTTCTGCAACCATAGTTATAACTTTACCAAGATGAGGTTCAACACCCTCGTTCAGTTGAATCTCATGAGCGTGCATCATACCAAAAACATGGTCAAAACTCAGGTTATTAAAGTCATGTGTCACATCAAGAGCAAACCTATGTCCATGAAATTTTGAGGGAAGATACTCAAAAATTTCTTAACCAGTATATTGTATTTGTACGTCTTTCCTAAAACCAGTGCTTCATAAGACACATAACTTAGTCTACTGCTAAAGGCATGCATAGACTTATGTTCTTCCATGCGGATTGACTCAAAACGACTAGCCATCATATCAATTCTGGTTCGCTTCATGTTTGAGATTCCTTCAAACGAGACAACATATCAATTCTGGTCCCACGCATCCTTGGCTGTTGCACATCCCTGCACCCATTTGAACAGGGTTGTAGAGAGAGTGTTGAAAACCGTTGAAAGTGCTTTGGTGTTGTACTTGGATTTTGTCTTCTCTTCAGCTGTCCAACTCTTTATTGGTTTTGGAACATAGTCATCACCATTCTTCATAGTTGGTTGTGTTCATCCATCTTCAACTGCACCCCAAGCTTCCTCATTAATTCGTTTGATGATTTGTTTCATTTGCACCTTCTAGTGCCCATAGTTTTTTTGGATCCAAGATCAAAGATTCTCTGACAACTACGAGCTGTTGTTTAGGCGATTGGCTCTGGTACCAATTGTAATTCTATGGATAGCACTTCAGATCGGAAACACGCCGATCCAACGTTTTCTACTAGCTTTATTTAATTAAATTTTTTTTGCAAAAGTCTCACTTTGTTGGATTTGAACAACCAACCTAAAGGTAGAACAAAACCATACAAATAAACCTCACACATGAGGCTAAAAGTTTTTCTCTCAAAAACAAAATACTCTCACGATACAACTCAAAAGGTTAGGCGGCTCTGCAGCCTTATGCACCTTATTTATATCGTTAAAGCCTAAATCTAGAATTTCTACAGATCTTGCAGTATTTGGGAACTTCTTGTTTTTATGGAAAGTTCACATATTCTGATTATGGCATTTGAGTAGTCGCCAATAATTTGTTGTACACCTCAATATCTGCTGTACACGTCAACTTGCTCTTGACTCTACTTCTTTATTCCAATAACTTGTACAGCTCAACATTTTGTGTCCACGTCAACTTGCAATTGACTCTGCTTATTTATTTCGTTGATAACATTTACCTCTTCATTCCCCATACATCATTGGTTAGAGAGCACTTGATAAAGAGTACTTGACTCTTTATTCTGCATATAACACTTGGATCTTCATTACACAAAAAAGCATATTTTCAATTAAATGTGTATATTTTATAGTTGTGTTTTGTAGTTTCAAATTTTATTGATTGGATATTGGATTAAGATAAGTTGGCAGTAAAAAATGCCACTAGATTGAGAACAAATAACAAAAAGATTATCACTTTTTAGAAAAACTAAAAAGGTACGATAAAAACATAAAAATGTGAAAACCCACAAAATGTTTTTACAAATCGTGATACTTTAATATGAAGAGAGAGAAAAACAGAAAGAGTAAGAGGAGGGACCAAGAGAAAGGAAACGTCTGAAGAAAACCCTAAACCCTAAATGGTGAAGAGTGAGAAAGAGAGAAGAAAGAGCTGTCAAATGTGTCATTTCCATCGATCCACAACACTTAATGCTTGTGGCCTACGCAACGCATCTCTTTGTATTACTCTCTCTTTCCTTTTTTATCCCTCAGATTTGCCTTTTTAATTAACCTTTGGCCACAGTGAGGCTTAATGAGATTTGTTATATTTAGTAAATACGATTACGATGTGTAACTGTTTCCCTAATGTCTCTCTCTTCTATCTCAAGAAATCTCGACCGTCCATCTCTTTCTCTTTCTTCTATTTAAACTCTTTACTCTTTTCCTACTTCCTTCAAGCTAAATTTCTTCTCCTTCTTCAGATCTTTTAGTTTTCACAAACCACTTATCAGAATTAGCTATAGCTTGATGATGAGTCCATCAGATTTTGAAGTTTGTTGCAGTCATTGTTTGCTATTGCAACATCTTCAAGATTCAGAAATCAATTCGTTTATATGAGTTATTCTTTGAGCTTATATTATTTTGGTTTGAGAATCTTGATGATGCTGCAGCGGCAATTAAATGGCTTAAATTTTTGGGGTTTTTTCTCCATGTGGTCTTAATCAGAAA
>JAKUCM010005733.1:0-15478 GCA_023374145.1 Lepidium sativum
TTTTTTTATAATGGCTATATGCACCACGAGTTGCTAAGACATTTGGATTTTATACTCTATTATATACATTATTTGTTGCTCAAAAACTAAATTTGTTTTATGCACATACAAACTAAAATAATCCAAATATTTATTGAACATCCAAAAGGATCCATACATCAAGACTGCAACATCCAACTATCTTACATCAAATCAAACATCCAATACTACCTTACTTCATATAACAAAAGACTACAACATTACACAATAACTTTCTAAATCAGTTCAATAAAAAATCACTTTGTCATGAAATTTTATACTTCACTTGCTGCTCCTAGTATTATTTTTCAAACTCTTAATGTACCTTATTGCACCAACTGAATGAACACCTTTTACAACCACTCTTCCTTGCATCTCTGGCGACTTTTTCCTGAACATAAACAACAAGAGAAAGAGGTAACATTTTTTATACATAAAGATTAACTATAGGAAGCTCACTGAATCCTTATAAGCAACATAGATGTTTTGGGTAAATCTTTACCCTTGCCCTGAAACCAATAAACACTAATCATGATATGATGCTTCCAAAAAAGATAGATATATAGCCAAACAATTCAACGAATTGTAATCATGTCAAGCAATAATCATGACAACCCATAAATGGAAGATAAGAAAGCTATATGGACAAAACAAGCCCATCAATAACATAAATCAGATTCAAACCATTGGAGAAGTACTCAAGAAAAAATATAACTAAAAATCCTTGGCCCTCACCTTGAACGTCCAAATTTCTTTGGGTCCTCAAAAATCAGATAAACTACAATTAATTGAAATGCATGCACCTCTAAAGACTACTAGATGCTTACTATAGAAACATAAAACCAGATTTTTCAAGATAGATAAGAATGTTGAAAAGTGATTCAAATTACAATCAATGATTTCAGTTACATATTTGCTAGTTTTTATTTATAATCAATTGGGGGTTTCAGTTTTTACTTTTAATTATAGGACATAATGAGCTCATGGGTTTAGTGGGTGCTGTTACATTTTTGTTTCTTATAACCTCATGTTGTCTCTTTCATTTTCAATTATCAGAGAATAAAAGATTTTCAGCAAAACTTTCTTTGTGTTCTCTATTCTTTTCTTACTCTGTTTCTTCTAGTGTTTTATCTCGTAACAATATTGTGGTATCAGAGCAATGGCAGGCAATGGATCAAATCAGCAAGGTACGGTTCCAATATTTAAAGGTGAAAAATATCACCTTTGGAGTCTCAAGATGAAGATGATGTTCAGATCTCAAGAAAGTTGGGATTTGGTGGAGAATGGATTTGAAGATGCAAATCCTGCGGAACCTGATCAGTAGTTGCGAGAGAGACGCAAGAAGGAAGCAAAAGCGCTGTTTTGGATTCAAACAGCTTTGGAGGATGATATTCTGTCTTGGACCTCAGTGGTGAATACATCACGAAGCCTGGAAAATTTTGAAGCATGAGTACGTGGGAGATAAGAAGGCGGTCGCTGTCAAGTTACAGACTCTTCGTCACCAATTTGAAACGTTTTTGATGAAGGAGAATGAGACGATGCAAGAATATGTGCTGAGAATTTCCGCTGTTGTCAACCAAATGAATTCTTATGGTGAATTCTTGTCAAATGAAATTGTTGTGAGTAAAGTTCTTAGGAGCTTAACTCCAAAGTTTGAATATGTGGTACCTGCAATCATGGAGGCAAATGATATGAGTACATATATCTTTGACACCATGATGAGCTCGTTGATTGGTCATGAGAATCGTCTTGGTAATAAGACTGAGAAAAGTGAAGCAAAAGCTTTCCAAATGAAGGGAGAGTACTCTGGTCAGAAAAATGGCAGCAGTTCTGGAGCTGCAGGTAGAGGACGAGGCAGATTGGGAGGTCGTGGAAACCATGGAAGAGGCATAGGAAGAGGTTATTATGATAACTCAAGAGGTACCAACAAAAGTGACATTCAATGTGATTATTGCAGGAAGTATGGTCATAAGCAGGCCGACTGTTGGAAAAAGCAGAAAGAAGAAAAGCATGCTAGCTTTGTTAAGCAAGAAGATGAGCAGCCTCGACTTTTTATGCCATTTAAAAGTGAGGAAACGTCCAAATCCGTGTGGTATTTGGATAGTGGTTGTTCAAATCACATGACGGGAACCAAATCGTTGTTCAAAGAGTTAGATGAGTCCTACAAACTTAATGTGAAACTTGGAAATGACAAAGAAGTTCAAGTTGAAGGTAGAGGAGTCGTGGCTGTCCAGAATGGTCATGGTAATCTTAAACTCATCTATAATGTGTATTACATTCCCGATCTAGCACATAATTTTCTGAGTGTTGGTCAAATCGTTGAGAACAATTGTTCTGTTTTCTTTGATGAGGGTATATGTATCATCAAGGATAAGAAATGTGGTCTCACGTTGGCAGTGGTGAAGAAGGCATCAAACTATCTATTTCCATTGAAAATGTCTTCTGTTGAAACAAGTGCTTTGGTCGCTAAAGTTTCTGATATTTTGAAGTTGTGGCATTTGCGATATGGTCATCTACATGAGAATGGGTTAAGGGTGCTCAATCAAAAGGATATGGTCGTTGGCTTACCAAAGATTGATGCTCTTATATGTGTGAAGGCTGCATATATGGGAAAAAACTCACAGGTCGTTTCAAGTAGGAAAAGCAAGGAGAGCAACTCAATGTCTTGAGATTGTTCATGCTGATTTATGTGGTCTGATGCAGACCGCATCTCTTGGAGACAGCAAGTATTTTCTGATGCTGACAGATGATTACAGCAGGATGAGCTGGGTGTATTTTCTTGAATCAAAAGGAGAAGCGTTCGAGATGTTCAAGAAGTTCAAGGCTCTTGTGGAGAAACAAAGTGAGTAGCGAGTTAAGGTGTTACAAACTGACAGAGAAGGAGAGTTTACATCCATTGAATTCAATCAATTCTGTGAGAAAGAAGGGATACACCATGAGCTTACTATAGCTTACACACCGGAGCAAAATGGTGTAGTGGAAAGGAAGAACAGAACTGTAGTGGAGATGGCTAGAAGCATATTAAAACAGAAGAATCTACCTAATCAGTTTTGGGCAGAAAGTGTGAGGATAGCAGTGTACTTTTTGAACATATTTCCTACAAGAGCAGTCCTAAACAGAACACCATATGAAGCTTGGTGTGGCAGGAAACCTGGGGTGAGTCATTTAAGAGTTTTTGACAGTGTTTGCTACTCTCTTATAGATGTTCATAACAGAAAGAAGCTTGATGAAAAATTTGAGAAATGCAGGATACAGTTCACAGTCTAAAGGTTATAGATTGTGCAATCATGTGAGTGGGAAGATTGTTGAGAGCAGAAATGTTACCTTTGATGAGGAAGCGGTTTGGACTTGACGTGAAGGTGGAAATGGTGAGCTTGTTGAAATTTCCATTGACAGCATTGATGAACAAGAAGAGAGTCCAAATACAGCACACTCAGTATCTAATACACAAGCAAGCTCAGCGCCTAGCTCACATAGAGTTAATGGGGCAAGTGATGGAGAAGGAAATTCAAGAACAAGTCCACCTCAAAAATTTAGATCACTGCAAGAAATTTATGAGGAACAACACGCATTTTTTAGTGCTAATCCAGTGATAGTTAATGAAGCAGAAAAGAATGAAGAATGGAGAAAAGCGATGGAAGAGGAGATCACTTCTATAGAGAAGAATCAAACATGGCAGCTCGTTGAGCTTCCTGGTGATAAACATTATATTGGTGTGAAATGGGTGTTTAAAAAGTAAGTATCATGTAGATGGCAGCATTCAAAAGTATAAGGCAAGACTTGTGATTAAGGGGTATTGATGTTCCTTATATTTTGTCGGTTTTGAGCTCATTATTACGATTATATTTGGGAAATTCGTCTATGTTTTATTGAGATTTCAGGTCAAAAACGTTCAGAATTGGAATCATGTTTGAAGGTGGACTTTGAAGAGGTTTGAAGCATTTTCCAGCATTCTCTACGAAAGGAATGGCCGATCAATCTACCAAGTATCGATCGATCAATGATCTAACAAGTATTGTGCGCATGATCTGAAGAACGACTTGGTTTCTGAGAATATCGACTCAACATCCAAAGATCGATCGTTCAATCTCATTTCGCGATTTCTTAGCTCTTGTTTTAGAGCCTATAAATACTCTTTTCTATTTTATTTTGAGCGAGTCTCTCAGCCGCTTTTTGAGAGTCGAATTTTAAAGAGTTTCAAGAGTTTGTAAGCTAGGAAGAAGATCTTTTCATACTTGAGAAGAATTTATGAATCCTCTTTATTTCTGTTAATGCAATTTCAATTTCAGTTCATCATGACTTGCCAAATTTGTTGTTCTATGTCTGAGTAGATCTTAGATCGGATCTAGGGATTCTAGGGTTTTAGAATTCACTGTTGGGAAACAAATAGGATTGATGAATAGATGATTCTCCTTCTAATATTTGAGTCCAATGCATACATTAGCCTGATCACCTAGTCGATGATTTTAGGTTGTTAACTTTCTAGAAGATTGTTAAGAACTAGAACTAGGTTAGAAGAGCAATTCCTTCACTACCAGCGAGAGTTGATGCTAGGTTGGATTGTAGGTAACTGAACCTAAACGATAAAGCCTATTTGTAATCTGAAACCAACGAGAGTTAGGACCTTTAGGTTATTGATAGAGGGGTAGATTCAACGAGAGTTGGTTTACCTTTATTTATGTTCAAGCCGAGAATAAGATTAGAGTAGTTCCTGAATAGTTTCCCTGACAAGAATTCTAAATCCCGAATGAATATCCGACATCCGATTACTTTAGTTATTTGATTACAATCACATTTAAGTTGTTAGAATTCACTTCCTTCATTCGATTGATATAGCTTGCGATTCGATAGAAGTCGAAAGTCTAACCTAGTTCTCTGAGGAATTCGACCCCTAAGTACTACTACGTTTGATGTGCACTTGCAGTAGGATATAGGGTTAAAACTCATGGTATCAG
This sequence comes from Lepidium sativum, assembly GCA_023374145.1. Classification (NCBI taxonomy): domain Eukaryota; kingdom Viridiplantae; phylum Streptophyta; class Magnoliopsida; order Brassicales; family Brassicaceae; genus Lepidium; species Lepidium sativum. The sequence continues at coordinate 4,974 of JAKUCM010005733.1, forward strand.
GTATACACAAGAATATGGAGTGGATTATGAAGAAACTTTCTCTCCGGTAGCAAGGTTTGACACTGTAAGAATTCTTCTTTCCTTAGGAGCTTATATGTGTTGGCCAATATACTAGTTTGATGTTAAGTCAGCTTTCTTGAATGGTGAGCTACTTGAAGATGTTTATGTAGCTTGAAGGTTTTGTAGTTGATGGCAAAGAGGGTTTCGTCTACAGGTTGTATAAGACTCTTTATTGGCTTAAACAAGCTCCCAGAGCTTGGTACAACAAGATTGATTCTTTCTTTGCAGATTCTGGCTTTGAAAGAAGCAAAAGTGAGCATACTCTCTACATACAGAAGCAAGGTGAAGGAGATATCCTTGTTGTATGTTTATATGTAGATGATATGATTTACATGGATTCCAGTGCTTCACTTATTGCTAAGTTCAAAGCTACTATGATGGAGAAGTTTGAGATGACAGATCTTGGGTTGTTGTATTTTTTCCTTGGTCTTGAGGTTAAGCAAGTGGAAGATGGGATTTTTGTGTCTCAACATAAGTATGCTTGTGACTTGCTTAAAAGGTTTGACATGACAGGTTGCAATGCTGTAGAAATTCCTATGAATGTCAATGAGAAGCTACAAATGGACGATGGAACGGAGAGTACAAATGCAACAAAATTCAGGAGTTTAGTTAGAGGTCTTATCTATCTTACTCACACAAGACCATATATTTGTTTTGCTGTGAGTGCAATTTCTAGGTTCATCCACAATCCGACCAAGCATCATTTTGGAGTAGCAAAGAGGTTGTTGAGGTATACTGCAGGAACATCAGACTATGGCTTATGGTACAACTCAGTTTCAGAATTTGACTTGGTTGGATTAACATATAGCGATTGGGCAGGCTGTGTGGAAGATAGAAAAAGTACCTCAGGACATGTTTTCAATCTGGGTTCTGGAGCAGTTTGTTGGAGTTCAAAGAAGCAGAGAGTGACAGCTCTATCATCATCGGAAGTTGAGTATATAGCAGCTACTACAGCAGCATGTCAGGCAGTTTGGTTAAGAAGAATTTTGGAAGACATCAAGCAAGAGCAAGTGAAGGTAACAACAATTTTCTATGACAGCAAGGCAACTATATCAATGACCAAGAATCCAGCATATCATGGAAGAACAAAGCATATATTCATCAATGTCCACTTCATCAGAGACTTGGTTAGTGAAGGGTCAATTGTTTTGGAGCATTGCAGCACAAACAAATAGAGTGCAGATGTTCTTACAAAAGCATTATCGAAGAACAAGTTAGACTACTTCAGAAGTAAGCTTGGAGTGTGCAAGTTTGAATAAAGGGAGAGTGTTGAAAAGTGATTCAAATTACAATCAATGATTTCAGTTACATATTTGCTAGTTTTTATTTCTAATCAATTAGGGGTTTCAGTTTTTACTTTTAATTATAGGACATAATGAGTTCATGAGTTTAGTGGGTGTTGTTACATTTTTATTTCTTATAACTTCATCTTCATGTTTAGCAACTAAGTGTACATCAGACTTCATACTCCAAAACATTGGCTTGTGAAATAAAACAGTGATGGGACAAGAAGACCTATTTTAAAAATCACAGCCAAATAATTATCAATATAAATCTGAATTTAAATCAATCACAGTGTGATTGAGCAAAAAGAAAAATAGGGTTGATTATCTGCATATTTCCAATTAGAAAAGCAAACCAGACTAATCCATATATACAATTGACTACTGCAAAGATGATCACTCCTTCAAAATCACTTGACTTTAAGTTTTGCCCATATCATTATACGTTAAACATAATATCTTGTAACCAAAGAAAATAATGCAAAGCTTGAAATGCATGCCAGAGAACCATAGTTGAAAGACTAACTGTGTTTACAAATCTAAGATTGCGGAGAATCCATCTGAAACAATAGAAAAACTTTTTGGAAAACTCTCTTAACTCCACAACTCCAGTTTGTAGTGCTTTAGTATATTGGAGAACCCAATGAATCTCGTGACCATTTGTTTTTCGCATATCCTTATAGTTTCTTCATTTGGTTCGCACTAACTAGTGGTCTGCTTGGGGATTCCATAAGTCCAGAATGAGCATATACCATGACCTCTTTATTGCACCTACAACTCGACAATGGCAGACTGGGTATATTGCTTTATATGATCTTTCAAACAACCATATACTATGTTTTGCATGAAATAAACAGACGTATTGATTGTGAGCAAGCCTCGTACAATACTTGAAACATGTATATTATTTTCCAATTATTGGAGGAATTGGGAACTCAGGTGGGTTGACTTCAACACCGAATTCGATTCACATCTCATCTTGTGTCTGATTCATAGGTTCGTTGATGATACGTATATATTACAGAGTTTAAATTCCTTTAGATTCAATTAGACTCTTAACCGCTTGGTTTTAATGGTTCGTTATCTGGTTATTATTCATGTCTTTCTTGTATAAAACCCTATGTAATTTTGTTAGTTCAATCAATAAGAAAAGATGAAGTTTTCTCTCATTCTTCTCTCTGCCATTACAATTCACTATCTTAATTGCTCTGCAGAAAACATATTCGAAAACATATACTTGGAGAATATGTTTTCTTCCTCCTGACAAGCGTCCTATCGGCTGCAAATGGGGTATACAAAACCAAGTTAAATGCAGATGGTACCTTGGAGAGGTACAAAGCGAGATTAGTAGCAAAAAGGTACACTCAACGAGAAGGAATTGATTTTGTTGATACCTTCTCTCATGTTGCTAAAATGACAACAGTCAAAACATTGTTGTTAGTGGCAGCTACAAAATGTTGGAGTTTAAATCAAATAGATGAAGAGATTTATATGCAATTGTCTCTAGTGTACACACCAAGAGATGGAGAAGTATTACCTCCAAATCTAGTATGCAAGTTACAAAAATCAATTTATGGTTTGAAACAAGTTTCACGACAATGATTTCTCAAGTTTAATAAAACTTTAGAAGCCTTGAATTTCCAGAAATCTCATATGGATTACAGCTTATTCATAAGGAACATCTCGGGGAAATACATTGATGTGCTTGTTGTTAGAATTTGCGGGATTGAGATTGAGAGATTTGTTTGGAAGAATAAGAGATTTGGAGAATAAAGAGATTGAGATTTGGAGATTTAATGACCAAGATATTTAGAGAGATTGGAGAGGTCATTAAGGCCAAGAGATTGAGAGAAATGAAGAAGACGAGTATATTTCTTCTTAAAAATTTACATTTGATAGTTACAATGAATATATAGACAATGGGAACCAAAACTATCTACAAACATACAAAAATTGGATGTGACCACTCATTACCCAATTTGGTACTGATTCAAACGGTCATAAGGAGCAAGGGAGATGATTTTCCTCTTTGGTATTATGGTCCCAAATGCTCCCAACGGTCATGAGGCTGAGTTGGTCACATGACAAATTAATCCAACGAGCATAATTCAAATATGCTCCAACGGCTCCTTAATCCAATGGCCATCATTCCTTCTCGTCATTTCTTTGTGTTGGACTTGATTCCAACTTCTAACTTGCAAGTTAAGAACATGAACATGTGACTTTTCACATGAACATGAACTTGAACATGAACTGTCATATTGTAATGATGACCCTAAAAATGCACAACACCGGAAGTCCCTAATTTTGCACACTCCTTGAAAGTTCTTCTCTTGATCTTTGGTGATGTCATGAACTTCCGGTGACCCTAAGTTTGCACGGTGATAATTACAGTGAAACCCTGAATATGCACATTCTTGATAATGCCCAAAATATGCACATTCTAGCACTTGTATATGTGGATGATGTAATAATTGCATCAAATAATGACTCAGATGTTGAGCAACTAAAAAGGGAATTAGAATCAGTTTTTAGACTTCGAAATCTTGGACCATTGAAGTATGTTTTAGGAATTTACATCTTTCAAGGAGGTACACTCTAAAACTACTTGTTGAAGCAGGCATCTTGAGTTGTAAACTAACTACGACTCCAATGGATCCAAGCTTAAATTTGAGCATGCACAATGAAGAAGAAGAACCTTTGAAAGAACCAGAGATGTATAGACGTACGGTGGGGAAAATGATGTACTTGACAATAACGAGACCTGACATTACCTTTGCAGTCAACAAGTTGTGTCAGTTCATGTCGAATCCAAAGCCTTCTCATTAGAAAGCAGCTCACAGAGTTCTCCACTACTTGAAAGGAATGGTAGGACTTGGTTTTTTCTATTCTGCAACAAGTGATTTAACACTTAAGGCATTTGTTGTTGATTGGGAATCGTGCATCGACACAAGAAGGTCTATCTCAGGATTCTGTATGTTTCTTGGTTCCACATTGATCTCATGGAAGTCAAAGAAGCAAAACATTGCCATAGGGCTATGGGATTTGCGGTTAGAGAAGTTCAATGGATGGTCAATCTGTTGTCGGAGTTTCAAGTTAGTCAATCAAAACCAGTTGCCTTTTATAGTGATTTTGTTTCTGCAATACACATTGCAAACAATCCAGTGTTTCATGAGAGAACAAAATACTTGGAAAGAGACTGTCACATTGTTAGAGAGAAGATACAGAGAGATTTGATAAAAATCCCTTCATATTCGATCTGGAAACCAATTGGCAGATATGTTCACAAAGACTTTATTCCCCTGCTCCTTTCAATCAAATAACGAACAAGATGTCTTTGCTATCGATATATTTGCCATCTTGAGGGGGCTATTATAGAGTTTAAAGTCCTTTAGATTCAGTTAGACTCTTAACCGGTTGGTTTTAATGGTTCGTTATCTAGTTATTGTTCATGTCCTTTCTTGTATAAAACTCTCTGTAATTTCTGTTCACTCAATAAGAAAAGATGAAGTTTTCTCTTGTTCTTCTCTCTGCAATTACAATTTTCACTATCTTGTACATGGAATCCAAACTAAGTATTCCACACACACGAAAAAACACACAGTCTTGTAAGATCATGAGCAAAACCAAGTCAAACTGGACTCATACTAGTGTTAAAGGTAAGGGAAAAAACTCACTCTTAATCTTTTTTGTTCGGGAGTGAACATGTTAGAGAGCTTAAGGAGAATGGGGACCAGGTTCCATTGGGCATGAAGTCATTTTACAGAGAGAGTAAATTTGAAATGAGATCATGTCTGCCACGTCTGTCGTAAGTCCCACATATACATTTACTCCATCAGAAATGCTTTTGCCTGTACTTCACACCAATATCTTTATCAAAACCCAAACAAAACCCAAACGATATCCAAAGATAGCACACCTTGTTTCTTGTCACGCAATCTGGTTCTTAAAATAATAAGTTCCTTATTTATACATATATTCAAGAATCTATAAATATTTATTTATACAAACATATGTATCTCTAAGAGATAGATAAAGGCTTGATTTATTTACCATCTGTCTCAAAGAACTCAAAAAGTGAACTGTTTTCGCATGTAGATCCTTTGGTTCAGGCAGAAACAATAATTTTATAGATATATCAACATATAGAAAACAAAATAATACTTTATAACTAGACTTTGGTTTATGTAAATCGGGTTTTTCAAAAATAAATTCAAGATACACGAATTGAGGTTGTTCAAAAACACAAAAAATAACAATTAGGAGTTCCACGTGGATTCACATAACTATATATATGATGGGTGAGAAGAAGAATCAAATATCTAATCCTCGAAGAAACAGAGATAATTCTGTTGTTATTATCTCTATTCTCCTCGAGTTTCAGGTCTAACCCTAACCTTAATATTCAGCCATGACGTCAAAGCAAGGTTATTATTCTCCTCTTCCTCTCATTTCTGTTATCTCGGTTCGAATCAATCATTTTGATCTATTCTCGGTTTCACAAATTTGGTTGATATGTGTTTCCTCTCTGATTGAATATCACAGCTTCACCAATCGATGCTTTGACTCTCTTACTAATCTCATCGAAAATTCACCTCTTACATTAAATGGTTCCTTGTATAAAACGTCATGGAAATCCAAACATTGCAAATGATACGTCGTAATAGGATTCTCGGTTTCTTATATGGTTGTTTCAGGAGGGAAATTGAAGCCTTTGAAGCAGCCAAGTCCGGTAAGAAGGAGTACGATGAGGTACATAATCGTTCTTACAACCTCGCTAATTTCCTTTATGTTGTTTTGGTTATATCTGCAATTGTACCGTGTCTCGTTTATTTAGCTCAAAGTTTAAATGGGTTTACTGCGTTTGGAATGCAGCACGATAAGGAGTTAATGCAGAAAAAGAAAGATGAAGAGAAGGTACGTACTTCTGATTCATCGAACAATCTTAACGATGTCAATCGTCAAACATAGTTGTTGATAATCTATTTACGTTGTTTTGGGGATCAAAATAGGCACTTAAAGAGCTCAGGGCCAAAGCTTCACAAAAGGGATCATTTGGAGGCACTGGACTTAAGAAAAGTGGGAAGAAATAAGAGACCTAATACCATTACAATCATATTGTGGGATTATAAGATATCAAAAGTACTTTTTTTACCTTCTTCCAAATTCTGCAAATTTCTTAAGGGTTTTTGTTATTGCAAAGATTTCCATTAAACCCAAAAGATCAATTTGCATCAGCATTAACCAAAAACACAAGCCATATATTTTAAGACAAAACAGAAAGCATTACAAATTTGGAAGTCGATCAAACACTTGCTTGGCTAAAATCTTGAATCCTGTCACCACGAACCCTTAAGCTTTCCATTGCAGTCTCTAATCCAGAACTCATCTCAGCCAACACATGAGGATCATTGTAATGCTGAACAGCTTGAACAATGCTCCTGAGTTTCTTGTACGGATCTGGACCGTTGAAAACCTCTGAACCCACGAAAACTCCATCACAACCTAGCTGCATCATTAGAGCTGCATCAGCTGGAGTCGTTATCCCACCTGATGCGACTGCACCACCGGAACCCTTCCCATCTGCTTAGTCTGAGCCACAAGATCATACGGTGCTGAGATCTTCTTAGCAAATGTGAACACCTCATCATCATCCATGTTGTTAGGATTCTAACTTCACCCATCAGTGACCTAACGTTCCCTCACTGTCTCCGAAATGTTACCTATTGCCGTTATATCTCCTTGGATCCTGATCATAGCAGCACCTTCTCGTATTCTCCTTAGAGCTTCTCCTGTATCACGGCAACCACAAATAAACGGAGATCGGAAATTGTGTTTGTTGATGAAATTGTCTTCGTCCGCTACGGAGACAACCTCGCTTTCGTCAATGTAATCAACCGCGAGTAATTCCAAGATCTGAGCCTCGACGAAATGACCAACTCGAGCTCGTGCTATCACCGGGGACAGACACCGCTCGTTTAATCTCTTTGATAAGATCCGGATCCGGCATCCGACGGACACCAGCGCGTGATCGAACCGGATCTGAGACTAATACAGCACATGCACCAGCAGATTGAGCGATTTTAGCCTGGTTTACAGAGGAAACCTCGACAATGGCACCTCCGCGGAGTACCTGAGCTAATCCGACCTTGACAGAGAACGGATGATTTTTCTTGGCGTCGGTAATGGCTGTTCCGCTGTAGACAGTAACAGCACACCTTGATCTTGATCCGCCATTATCAAGGTTAATAACAGAGGGATTCTTCGCCTGGGAAATGGTGTTAGATAGTGACCCGATTAAATTGGGAAAGATGAGACGAGAACGAGACAGATTGTGTTGAAAGAGAGGAGAAATATTGAGAATGGAGAAGAAGAGTGTGGTTTGGTCTGGAAGCTTCGGAGAGATTGTTCGTCACTGATAAATCGCGTTTTTTTTTTTTTTTGGTCGTCAATTAGGGAAACTCTGAGTGTTCTTCGAAACGACTTCGTATTACCAAAAGAGGAAACAAAGTGGGCTCCCATAGATGACTTTTCCTACCACTTTTACTAAGAGCCGTTCGATCTGAATCAGATACGTGGCATCATCCTGAAAGATATTTTAATATGTTTGAAATGTTATATTTTTAGAGCAACTCTATTAGTGTATTTAATGAAAGTTTTAGAAAAAATTTAATATTAAAATATTGTAAATAGGATTTAATGAAGTAGAAACTTCTCTAAACTTAGAGATTTTAGAATACTTAATATATATCTATGTGGTGAGATGTGATTGGTTGTGTCTTAAATATAGTATAGGCCTCAGATTTATCCAATTATCCGTAAATTGAATAAAGAGTATAACTTTTGATTTTTGTGTTTCATGTTCTTCGTTTCTAGATATCTGATCGTGAGTTTCTTATCCGGGGTTTCTTACATGGAAATTTAAAATGAAGAAATCAGTGATCTTTTCGCTGTTTAAAACCAAAGACTGCAAATTTATGAACATTTAGAGGTTGGTTTGAATCATCTTCACCAAGTGATGTCTTTTTCATTACTTTGCTCAAGAGTGTTATTAAGCCTGATGCTTATAATGTTCTTCATCCTTGGATTGGTTGCTTTGCTCTCTGAGAAAACGAGGTATTAAACGGTTATTGAATGATACCGTTTATGGCAATGCTAGTTGTAAATGGACTTTGGTTATTTGAGAAATCACAAGTGGGGTTTTCATTTGATTCTTGACTTGACTTTTCATGAATGGATTTAGCTCGTTGGTAAATTTGATTCGATTATTCATATATTCATCCAAATTGGTTTTATCTCTTTGAAGTTAGGTTGGTGGTTTTGAGTACTCAAATGTGGTTTATTAGTGACTCTTGACGTAGTTACAATGAAAACAATACTAGAAAGGGATCTTGATCATTGATGATATGATTTGATTATCAATAGGTAATCAAGATTGAAATGTAAGCTTTAAAGTTAGGTTGGATCTAGTGATCATTGACTACATCTTCTAGTGAAAACAACTGTAGAAATAGTGTTAGATCGTTGATGACATTATTTGATAGATGGATTCATCAAGTTTGGTATTTAGCTGACATCATGCTGGATCTTTTGTGCTATTGAATCCAAAAGCGATTTATTAGTAGTTCTTTACTTGAGTTTTGATGAATACAACCGTAGAAATGGATGTCGATATGAATTATTATATTCACCATGATGCATTTTAAATTTGTCATAGGTTACTTTCTTTGCCACAAGAAGCTCTGTGTCTAGTTGTTTGCAACAATTTTTACAGCAGAAGGTCTACTCTTCTTCTTCCACTCCACAAGTCACAAAGGTCTTGAAGGTTACTACCATCTTCTCTGGTCTTTCTCATTGGTCTATGCGTTATCTCCTAATCACAGGAGCAATCTGTCCTACAAGCCTCCCAGTAGATCTATGCAATGGCATTGCAATGACTCTTCAAGGTCTGTGGTTTTATCAGACAGCTTTCACTCTTTATGGCCCTATGATGCCTTAAAGTTGCAGTTTAAAAAGAAACTATGTTATTTGCATATTAGTAGATTCCAACAATAACTAATAATAAAAATTAGTATTTTTAAATTTAACTTAAACAAAAAAATATTAATAATTCTATAAGAAGTTCTACCATTAGATATCAAAAAATTAAATTTATAAACTTTACGTGGAGTTCTTACTATAGTTGATCTTAGATCGAGACACACGAGTCAAGATAAAAGCACGAAAATTTTACGAAATAAAGGTATCCATATCTAACAAGTGTCTTTTAGTGGCCCACCATGTTGTTTGTTAAATTATCACGAACTAAACGGCGTCGGTTTTGTGCTCCTCACGTGCTTCAGGTTGTTGTTGGTTCGACAATTTTCTTGTTTCCTACGATTGTGTAGCAAACTATATAATTGTGTACGTAAATGATTCTTTTTTTGAACTATAATGTTAATTATATATTCTTCTTTAAACCATAAATATGTATTAAAAACAATTTTTTGTATTTACAAAGATGATTCTTTGGAAAATGATCATAAATAACTTCAATAAAAACAATTTTTCAAATAATTATAAACAAAATATTAATTAGTAGCAAAATAAATATATTATTTTATGACAACTGTTTAAATATAACTAGACAAACCAAAGTATTTTTGCTTTTTTCCTAGCAGAATTACAGTATAAATCTTGAAGATCAATACTCATAAGTCTATATAACTTACCAATGCTAACTCAAATTTTTATGGTCTCCTACAAGACTGAAATCTGAAAGAAAGTTAAATTTATTATTGTTCATTTTTTTCTAAATATGAAATTATATTTTATGGGTGATATGATTTCATATTCATTATTATATCTTCCGATTGTGTAAATATGTTAGATAAATTAAAAACAAGAACTTCACACTTTTATTAAAAAAATATACTTCACACTATCCACATTTTGAAAACCATCGTCATTACTATAAGCATTTTAAAAACATAATATTATTTGAAAATCAACATCATTAGTTCATTACTATAAGCATTTTTTAAACAGAATACTAATTTGATATATTAGTCTGGTAATAATTTGGACAAATCAATTTATGTATTAACGTGAGGATGATGATAGGATGGTGATATCTTTGGTTATGATGAACAAAGGAAACGATCAACAAGAGCAGAACCGGAC
>JAKUCM010005734.1:0-75856 GCA_023374145.1 Lepidium sativum
GCTGAGCTGAGGAGACAACAATCGGAAGATGCAGATTGTCGAGAGTTGATAAAGAAGCTGAACAACAAGGAATTAATTCAGTCAGAGTATCACATTCGCGGAGACATTTTATTACACTCGAACAGGTTGGTAATACCACAAGGATCTCCCTTCATTCCAAATATATTACAACAGTTTCACTGCAGCCTAATAGGAGGTCATGGAGGATTGCTTAAGACATATCAAATAATGAACAAAGACGTATATTGAAAGTGTATGAAACAAGCAGTTGAGTAATACATTAAACAGTGTACGATCTGTCAAACCTGCAAGTACTCGACATTGAAACCCGCAGGGCTCTTAAATCCTCTTCCAATACCACAGCAGATTTGGACAGATGTAAGTATGAACTTTATAGAAGGGTTGCCGAAGTCAAAAGGGTAAAACTTGGTATTAGTGGTTGTGGACATACTCAGCAAATACGGGCATTTTATTACTCTAAAACACCCCTACACAGCAGGTACAGTAGCCGCAACATTTGTACAAAGCGTGGTGAAGCTACACGGATTTCCCGAGACGATAGTTTCGGACAAAGACAAGATATTCATCAGCAGATTCTGGTCCGAGTTTTTCCAAGCACAAGGCACAGAGTTAAGAAAAAGCAGTATTTATCACCCACAAACGGATGGGCAGACCGAGGTCCTAAACCGCTATTTGGGATCGTACTTGAGGTGTTTTGTCAATGACAAACCGACGAGTTGGGTGAAATGGTTACCCTGGGCAGAATACTCCTATAATACTTCGTTCCACACTACCATCAAAACCTCTCCATTTCAGGTTGTTTATGGTCGAGAGCCGCCTAGGCTGCTGCGGTTCGGAGACATTCCGACTAAAGATGATCAAGTCGTACTTCTGATCAAGGAACAAGACGCATTGGTCACGAAACTAAGAGTCAACATGGCAGCATTACAAAAACAGATGGGGCAGTCGGCAAATAAGCACCGTAGGGACGTGAATTAGGATATGGGAGATTCAGTTTACGTCAAGTTGCGTCCTTACCGGCAGAAATCTGTAGCTCAGCGTTTCAAGGAGAAGTTGTCGCCTCGTTATTTTGGACCTTACAAGATAATACAACGAGTGGGCAAAGTGGATTATAAATTGCAGTTGCCAGAAGGAAGTGTGATTCATCCTATCTTCCATGTGTCACAGCTCAAGCAGGCAGTTCCGGCTGACAAGGTAGGACAAGAGATTCCTCTTCAGTACAACAGCGAGCCACACACCGAAGCACAACCTGTGGGGGTACTGGCAATCAGAAGAGGCGGGCACATAACTACCCAGAGTAACTAATTCGCTGGCAAGAAGAGTTCGAGAAAGAGGACTCATGGGAGACGGTGGCTGAACTAAAAATTCGTTTTCCGAATTTCCACCTTGAGGACAAGGTGAGTCCATTACAAGGGCTATTGATAAGCTTGCAGTGGCATGTGACATAGTCACTAGGAAACAGAGATCGAAACGCAACAATGGCTAAGGATCGAAGACTCTCATAGGAATAGAGTCTCTGTTTACAAAAGGAAGACTGAAACAATAAGAGGCTTTATCTATCTTTTCACATTGTCGTTTTCACTTAGTACATTGTCGTTTTGGGGATTCTAAGGCATTAAATACCAGAAACCTAAATTGGAAAGTTAGACGATTATTGACAAAACATTAAGTCGTAAATCTCGCCTCCCTCTTATCTTCTTCTCCGACTTGACAGGAATCACTGTGCGATTCCGTCATCTTCTTCTCTTCTCTTCTGCCGTTATCTTCTAGCTCTAACTCTATCTTGTTCTCTCATGTTACATATAGCTCATCACTATCAAAATCTTAAAAAATCTGCATATTTGAAAGCAAAATTAAATACATCTTTTCTTCCTCATGAAATCAACTAAATCTCAATAAAATTAACTTAGCAACATCTCGATATCCCATAATAATACACGAAATCAACAATTCATCTAAGTGAAATCATAAAAGAGAAACAAAGAGAAGAGTGTATTTTCATCGGAGAAGCTGCCGTCAAGAGAACCAGAGGGTACTGTCGAGGAGTACCGTCGTAGAATCTCAAGTCGAGAAAATCGTCAGGGGATACCCAAATCTGTCGAGAAACGTCAAACGTAGAGAGATTTTTGTTTTCGTAAACATTAGAAAAATAAAAATATTTTTTCACAGAAAAATGTTTTTGACCAAAAGTAAGAATAATAAAATTTAGTATCATAATTTTTTCCTTTTTACCCTTAAATTATAGAGCATTATTCTAGTAATTATTGCTAATTTTTTAACATTATTTAAGTAATTATCTCGTAAATTTATTTATACAAATTAATGGTATGAAATGCGGTAGAATACAGATAAAAGATAAAATTGTGTTGTTACGGTTTGTATATATAAAGGTTATTATGATAATTGAAAAAGCAAAAAAAAAAAATAGAAACAAAGACACGTCCAATGTCTGCTCAACTATTAAGTCCCGCTTTATTTAATCTCAGATCTCTTCTTCCTCTCTCTTCTCCTCCTCCTTCTTCCTCTTCCCGATTTGCCCCTCTCCGTCTTTCTCGGATTCGATCTCCGGCGAGGACTCATCTGTCCTTTCGCTCTTTGGCAGCCGTCACCATGACAGACTCTTACGATGCTGGAATGGATGCTGTTCAAAGACGACTCATGTTTGAGGACGAGTGGGTAATTCGATTCCTTTTCTTCGATTTCGATTTAGGTTTAGTTTATCAAGGAACCTTAATTTAGGGTTTTGGTTCGACGAATCTCATTGAACCAAAACCCTGGAGGGAGCTTAAGCAGCGATTCTGTGTTAGAAAAAATTAAAGAAAATTGTTGCTTTTTTATCGTTGATAATGTGTATTTGATTCAAACGACCTGCAAAATGTCAAATATATAATGAACAGACCATTTGATATGCACTATGGCTTCTTTTGTCATTTATGCATTTTGAAATTTCGTTTATCCGCAGATGCATTCTCGTTGATGAAAATGATCGTGTTGTGGGCCATGAGAGTAAATATAACTGTAAGTGAATTTGGTTCTCATTCAATATCTCGCAGTAGAAGATAATGGTAACATAAGCTGTCATTGAAACACATATTCGTCTCACCCATGTGTCGTCTTAGTATGTAGTTGGAACTTGCCTCTCTTAAAGTGTTAGATTTACAGGAGAGTCCGTATTTTGATCTGTAGGTCATCTGATGGAAAAAATTGAAGCTGATAATTTGCTTCACAGAGCTTTCAGTGTGTTTTTATTCAACTCCAAGTACGAGTTGCTTCTCCAGGTATTTTCTCTTTTGGAAGATTGACTCTAAGCTTTATGGATCTGCTTGCTTCAATTTATGTACTTCCCTACTGAAATTTTGTGCTACTCTTATGGACAGCAACGGTCAAACACAAAGGTTACTTTCCCACTTGTGTGGACAAACACCTGTTGCAGTCATCCGCTTTACCGTGAATCTGAGCTTATTGAAGAGAATGTGCTTGGTAGTTTAGTGGAATACGCTTTAAGCCTCTTGTAGTTTTCTTTATTGTACTAGCTACAGATTCCAACTGTTTGAATTATTCATTATCAGGTGTAAGAAATGCTGCTCAGAGAAAGCTTCTTGATGAGCTTGGTATAGTAGCTGAAGATGTACCAGTTGATGAGTTCACTCCCTTAGGACGCATGCTTTACAAGGCACCTTCTGATGGAAAATGGGGAGAGCACGAACGTAATTAACCTGTAAATGTTTGATCATTTGTCTTTTGAATCCAGGATTTGAACCTCTGTGAATTTTATTGCAGTTGACTATCTACTTTTCACCGTGCGGGATGTAAAGGTTCAACCAAACCCAGATGAAGTGGCTGAGATCAAATATGTGAACAAGGAAGAGCTTAAGGAGCTGGTGAAGAAAGCAGATGCTGGTGATAAAGCTGTGAAATTATCTCCATGGTTTAGATTGGTGGTGGACAATTTCTTGATGAAGTGGTGGGATCATGTTGAGAAAGGAACTCTCATTGAAGTTGCAGACATGAAAACCATTCACAAGCTCTGAAAGTTTTTCATAAGTGATCCATCTTTTTATTCACATAATAAAACTTGTGAGATGAGACTTATAGATTCCAGACAAAATTGGCAACAGATCTTTTCCTAAGAGTTTTGTTTTTTTAATATATCTTGAGTTCATCTATCGTTAAGGAAATTGTTTGCATCCAAACGAGACTTGGACTCCCTTTTTTACATCTTAATTTATAATTTACAAAATAATAAAAGAAAGACCATACCAAGTGGCAAAAGTTGAAACAGAAGAAAATAAAAAGGGAATAAGACAGAACCAAAGGTGGCCAAAGTAATTGAGTAGACCAGAAGAATCCAAAATTGTCAAGTAATCTCATGATTCCTTTCTCTACGGTCCACCTTTAAAACCACTTATTGTCTTCTCTGAAATAACGACACTGTGAAGAGTTTTTCTGCATCTCAATTTCGTCTGATCCATCCAGGTAACAAATACTTGATCTGATCCCTTCCACAGATCAAATTTTCAAAAGTTTTCATTTCTGGCTCTGTTAAATTTTTCCATAATAGAATATAAATCCGGTAATCATAGATGAGATATCGAAAATCTGATAACTTTTTTCAATTCTCGACTTCTGCGTCTGAGCGTTATCGAATCATTGAATAGGTGTACAATACTCAATCTATCAGCTTCAAAGATCACAATTGACATCCTTGGTTTGGCCTATTAGGATCAATCATATTATTATTTCGTCGGATTACTTTTGATTGATTCACTTACAAGTTTCAGAAATTTGATCATAGTAATCTTAGCTGAGAACTAAGAAGATGGCGTTCGTGACCACTGCGGAAGTTTGTGACGCGAATCAAGAGCTGATCCGAAGTGGTCAGCTTCGAGCTTTGCAACCCATTTTCCAGATTTACGGCCGTCGACAAATATTCTCAGGACCAGTTGTTACTGTCAAAGTATTTGAAGACAATGGCTTAATCCGTCAATTCCTCGAGGAGAAAGGTAATGAAATTTGCCTGCAACTTTCAACAAATTCTACTTTCTGAGACACTTGTAGAGATTTGATATGAAGTTATTGAACTTGGGCATGCTTTATTATGACATTAAGATATAGTTTCTACTGGCTTAGTATGTGTAATTTATCACTTTGCTTTCAAAATGGATCTTTTTATGACTAAAAGGGTTAATACTTGGAGCTCTTATTTGATCCATCTCGGAGTAGTTTCAGGCTCTTGTTAACTGTTCAAGATCATATTCTTAACTCTCAACAATCTCACATCTAGCAATTTTCTAAACATTTTTTGTTGTTATTAGGCAACGGTAGAGTTCTTGTGGTTGATGGTGGAGGTAGTCAACGGTGTGCAATACTGGGAGGTAACCCCGTTGTCCAAGCTCAGAACAACGGATGGGCAGGAATCGTAGTGAACGGATGCATCAGAGACGTTGATGAGATCAACGGTTGTGATATAGGAGTAAGAGCGTTAGCTTCTCATCCGATAAAAGCGAGTAAGAAGGGACTTGGAGAACAAAGAGTTCCAGTTAATATTGCAGGAGCTCGGATTTGTGATGGAGAATGGGTTTATGCAGACACTGATGGCATTCTTGTCTCTCAGATTGAGCTATCTGTTTAAGAAAAGAAACTTAAAGATCGTCTTTCTTCTTTGTTTAGCATTTGATCACTTTTAGAAAAGAAGAAGATAGAACTTGGTTTGTGTTATGAATCTTGTTACTTGAGAGATTGTTAAATTATGATTTGATAAATAAAGTTTCACGTGATTTTGTTAGAAACCAACATAGTACAACTGTTCTATATGAATCAGTAAAGGCAGAGAAGAAGAGCTAACAGTAACATCGACAAGCAGAACCAGCACAAGCAGCAAAAGGTTGACAACCACGAAGACACATCTTGCTGCATCTCTCATCTGCCGTTTTGTATCACATGTTCCAAATTGTGGCTGATTTCTACAACACATTCTGTTTGATTTCTCTCCGAGGCCACTTCACCTTTCTTGTTTCAGCACCTGCAATTACACATTCTTAATCATTTATTCTCTTTGTTGTTAATGTACATGTTTGATGGATTATATGATAATTTACTAACCGGAAAGTAAAAGAAACAGAGCTAGTATAGCAAAAAGAACGAATTTTGTGTAGACCATCTTTTCGACGTTTTCACATTCTAATTATTTTAGATCAATTCTTCTTTTTTAAATTTCTTTTTTTATAATTATAATTAATGATACATGAAACCCTCGAAGATAATATTCACAACTCTCTTTTTAGTTGTTGTTTCTTAGTATTTGCCTGTTTATAACAGAACAGAATTTGAGCCTTAGAATCTGCTTACTATGTATCAAGTTTTGTGTGTCCAAGTGAAACTTTGTCGACGAGGCCTGTTTCTTCTTTCCCTCGGCCTTCTGTCTATTATTACTCCTTCTTCTTCTTCTTGAAATACTTCCATCTCTGAGTATTCGGTCTCAATAATGGTTCTGGAAGCAATATAAGGGAACAAAACTGGTCTAAAACACCAAAGAAGCGGAACCAGAATAGCGACGTATAGATGCATTGAAGTCCATACGCAGAGAGTCCATTTCCAATTATAAGCCATTCGTTTAATCCATGGTGGTTTAGAGTTTATAATGATCTCTGCTTCGTATAACTGAGGCAATGCCCAAGTCAATGCACGTGGAATCAGAGTGACTCTCACCGCTTTTGTTCTTGGCCATTTCTCTTGGTGCCTTAAAGCATCAATTCTCATTGTTTGTGCTTCGTTCGCTATTCCGGCTACAAGTGGAACACTCATGAAAAATGTTCTTGCAAGTCTTATGGGTTTGCTTCTGAACCGTAACATACAAGGTTGGCTTGATCTCGCTATTGTCTCGCCTTTCAACGATATTAGCTCCACCTTCAACTAGATCACATTAAAACAAAGCTATGAATGTATGTTTTTTATGTAAAATCAAATAATAGAACTTTAGCATAATGCAGAATAACGAAATATATTTTTAAATGAAAGCAAAACTCTTGTTAAAATGTAGAATGCATACAATGACAGATGGCATAACAGTATCAAACATATTAGATCTGATTTTGGTAGTTCAAACAGCAAGATATATAGCAGAATTCCATAAAACCATTTAATTGGTAATATGCAATTAATCAGGGAAATTACATTACCTGAAATATTCCAATTCTTCGATTGATATCAGATTCAGGCAACCAAAGAACTAAAGATACATAAACATTATGACCAACAGGAAGACCAAAAGCTCTCTTCTTCTTGTCGAAGCTAAAAACTGCACTTGGGTTTTCTTCAGTGTAATCAAAAAACAATCTTTCTCTCATTACCACAGGCTTTTCTACATACAAATTTACAATCCCTACACCGAAAACAACCGCCACGATCATAGCCACTACCATCACCATTGACACGTTGCATGCACCCATTATTCCAAACCATGTCCTCCTCAAAACCTGTCCCGCACCGCTAGTTATCCGCGACGGAGCCTGTTTGACAGTTTTTTCCGCTGCCGAGACAGTAGCGGCTGCTCGGTGGTAGGAGCGATATAGAAGAAAGAAAGGTGAGCATAAGACCACAAGTGCGTTGTAGATAAGATCAGCTTGGATTGTTACTAAGACCATGAACCAGTCGGCTCGTAATGGTTCAGGGATCGTGAGTTCATCGTCATGTTCTTTCATTTTTTCTAATTTTTTGGAATTTTTGTTTTGTTTTGAAGGATTCTCTCCTAAACGGTTTCTATTTTACAACATAACATGATATGATAAAATAGGTAAAGGTCGTTGTCATATATAAAATATAATTGATCTGCATGAAAACTATTGAAACGTGTTGGACCGTGTTCATGATTAGTGCCACGTTGCTTGAATGAGATCATACTTCAATGTACCACAAGAGATGAGATCAAATGTACCAAAATAACTTTTATGGATATAGTAGCTTATCCAGAAGTGTTGGGTCTCTTAGTTTGTAGTTCGGCTCCTTTGTACTCTTTTTTTAACCTAGATAATCTCTCATGGTTAAATTTCATTTGCTTTTTGATCAAATCCTTAAACATGTATCTTTGTAGTTTTTTTTATTTTATTTCAACTCCTTAGATTTGTATTGTTCATATGATAGAAACTTTATAATAAATGAATCTTATCGATCAAAAACAATTATAAAAATATAATATATTTATTAAGTTATTTAATTGAAATTTTGATTTTAGAAATTTGTGGTAATAAAAATATAAAATCGTTAAATATATGCTGGAATATATTATATGAGATATAAACTATAGAGAAAATATATTATGTTACTTCATACTACGTAAAATATTAAAACTGAATTTTATGTTTTTATAAATCAAATAAAAAATTTCTAATAAAAAATTAAATATACATTTAAATGTATTTTATGAGATATAAACTATAAAACATATTTTGTATACTTGATTCTATTTAAAATGTTATATTTTGTATATTTAATGTTATGTAAAATATTAAAACTAAATTTTAAATTTTATGTTTATATAAATCAAACAAAATTTTGCTAATATCAAATTAAATTCATATTCTCTTGGTTTCATATTACTTGTTATTTAAACTTTAAAAAAATATATTAAAAATAAGTAAATATTCAATTAAATTTTTATTTAAATTGGTAGAATTTCAAACTATTTGATATTCTATTTATTTAATTACAAACAAATGAGATACTTTTACATTAAAAATTACATTGGTAAATAAGAATAACAAAAGTGAAACTAAAATTTAACCCTAGAATGACAAGTAATATAAAATGCAGGAAATATTTAAGTTTATTATATGATATATAAATTATAATGAAATATTTTGTATATTTGATACTATGTAAAATGTTAAGTAGATTTGTATATTTGATACTATGTAAAATGTTAAAGCTAGATTATGAATATAATTAGATTATGAAGATAAAATCTATATGATAATAATATATAAATTAGTGAAGTATTAATTTGATTATAATATCATATCTCTAAACCCTAAACCCCAAATCTTTATATCTTGAATCTGAAATCTCTAAATCATAAATCCAAAACTATAAACAAACATAATAATTAATTGGAATTACATAATATTGATTTACATATTAGATAAAGTAATTTTTAATTCATAATTTATTTTCTGTGTTATACTTAATAAACTGAAATTTATAAAATATTTGATTCTTAATTATATTATATGGTTTTTTATAGTATTTATTTAATTTGAGTATATACAGTATTAAATTCAATTTTTAAGTTACAATTATGATGTTTCATATATTAAATTATAATTTTTATTTTTAATAATAAAAATGTATAAAACTTATTATATATATATATGCTAAGTGTATATATGTTGTTAACCTGATACATTTCAGTGGGATAATTCTTACATATACAAGTTCGAAAATTATTATGACAATCTTCATTGAACACATAGATAAGATTCCAAGAACCAACACATTTTAATCTACTAAACTTGTCACCATCTTCCTCATCCTAATTATCAACTAATCGAAACAACAAAGCTTCATCTTCAACGAAACCAAAATGAAGTAGTTCCTACAAGCTTTTTGAGAGAGTGAATGATGATGAATGATGAATGGAGTTTCTTTGATTTGTTGGGTGCTTGGGTTTGGAGAATGAAACCCATAAGAGCTGACTAGCTTTCAATTCTTAAGGAGTTGAATAATCTCGACTCTCCGTTTTATATCAAGGTACTGTGGCTTGAGCAGCTTATGAACTCTATTGGAAAGAGAGTGATTACCATGCTCTATCTCTACTCTGTCTGCTCCTCCCGTTGCTTTACACAATCTGTAATAACAAATATCATCACATCAATTGTTTTTATCTGTTTGTTCATGTACAATCATTTTGATCCAAAGTTTGCATCTATAGTTCTCTGCGTCTTACTTAGATTAGCTTAGATTCGAACAGATGGCCAAACGTTGAAGCTACATTATATGCAATATATCTGAAGGTGTCTAATGATTCATGAGAAGCTAGTTTTTTTTTTAGTTCTTAATGAGACAAAATACTTAGACCAGTCTGGTCCTTGTAACAAGGAATTCTTCCCAAGTTTGTAGAGCCATGGATTTCAGGAAGAAAAATTAGAGAAAAACAAAAATCTGAGACTAAGACCTGTTTTGCAAAATTCAGACCAGCATCACAAAATGCTTTTTGCACTTCCAATGGTCCAGTTCTAGTTCAGGAGTACCTCCACACTATTTTTCAATTTTGTATTTTTATCTTAACTCACACTTCGATTTCCAAAACACTCATTATCAATGGTTTCCCTAGTTTCATTATCAGGATCTGTTAACTCGTAAGATTCAAGAGTTAACACTTCTTATATGAAAATTAACCAATGAAAATACAAAGAATCTGATTTTCTTTTGTCAATTTTTGTGAAGTTTTAAACCAGTTAATTTTAATTAATTTTCTAGGATTTGCAAGTGATGAGTATACTACTATCCCGAACGTAAGAAACGTTAGTCTTTCATAGTGAAAGTCTGAAAGATCGTAAATTTGAATTTTCTTTTTTAATAGAGTTTTAACGATGTAAAGTTATATGATGATGATAAGCATGATAGTAATGTGTTGTGAATTTTTGGTGGTATATATCCTGTTGACAAAAGCAGCTTCGTGAAGTTTTTACTTGTTAGGTTTTCTTTAAAATCATCTTTTCCATTAATACTTTTTATTTTTATTTTTTTGTCTTCTCTGCTAGTTATATAATCATTTGTTGAGTATAGTAGATCTATTTGTTAGAGTGACCCAACGAGTGGCAAATGCAAAATTAACTGGATCTATATGCTATAGCAGAATCAAATAGATCCATCTACTTAAGTGAAATCAAGTCGATTCAGCTGTTACAGTGGAATCAACTCGACCAAGTTGCTATAGTGGAATCTACTTGATATGTCCACTAGAATTAACTGTCAAGTTACATCCAAACTGCTTATTTATTGCTCCTATCTAACTCGGAAGTGTGTCTTCATGTCAAGTTTGTTGGATCCTTTCACCTTTGGTCCGGATTGATCTTCAAACTGCCCAAACTATCTTGAAAACAACTCCAAATGCGTAATGTAGGCAATGCAAATGTAAACTATGAAAATTAACCTAAATGAACTCTAATATGATGCACACACTGTATGAATCAATGCAAATTGAAAGCTGAGTGTTAGGGTGAAAATAATCTTTGTGAGCTTGTGTTTAATATTTGTTAAGCCTTAATTAGGTTAAAAATGAGAGTTTAGTTTGCCTATTTTTTGCATAGAGGTTGATGCCACAAAAGTGGATTTGGCCTAGATTGAATGAGTGTCATATCCTAGGATGGTGTTTGTGCTATAGACCCTAGACTTGCTAGAACCATTTGTTATTCCCATTAATCAATTGCCTACTCTTAGATCCATTGCTTTAAATAATTTGAACTTGCTTGTTTTATTTCCTTTGCTTTCATTTAAGTTGTTTGTTTTAAGTTTGACTAAAAGTCACATATCTTCTCTAGCTTGAGTTGATTATTTGCAATCTTTTACCGTGTTAGTTCTAGACTCCTTGTGAATTCGAACCTGAAGTGGTACAATTTCATGATTGTTTGCATTTGTTGTATTTATTTGATAGCCCTAAAAAGCAAACATCATAACACATCTTTGAAAAGCGAAGATTTCAAGACTTTATTATCATATTTTTGTGGATATCAAAAATATATGAATTCCATACCAAAAAATTATAAAGCACTACTATTTTGTGCATAACCAAGAAAAATACAATCCATGATTTTTGCACCGATATCGGCCTTTTTAGGAGGTGGTACAAAAAATTTCATGAAACACCCCACATTTTGAAGTATTTGTATGAAGATATTTTACCTTTCCAAAGCTCATAAGGTGTTTTGTTCGTAGTTTTACGTGGTATTTTATTCAAAATATACTTTGATTTGAGTAATGTTTCCCCCACATATTATGGTGTGTACCGGATTCTTGGAGCATAGCATTCATCATTTCTTTTACAGTTTTGTTTTTATTTGTTCCACAATGTTATTTGATTCTGGTGAATAGGGAGCGGTGGTTTGATGTATAACGCCATGTTCTCGACAAAAAAAACATTAAATGGACCATTTCATTCACCTCTTCTATCACTACAAACAATTTTTATAGTCTGTGTTAGTTGATTTTAAACTTCAAGTTTGAATTCTTTGAATTTTTCCATAACTTCGTCTAGACTATGTAAAAGATATGCATAGCAATACTTTGTGTAATTGTCTATGAATGTTACAAAATATTTGTTTTTGCCTTGAGAATGAACTAATTTAAGTTCATACAAATCAGTGTAGATTAGTCTGAGAGGTTTGATATTTCTCTCTACTTGAGGTTATGATGTTTTTTGTCAACAACTGGATCGGCAGGGCCCGATCCATAACCAAAGCTCACACTCTAAAAACTCTTTTTTCTTTTGCTTGTATCGGGAAGGAATCAAACCCCGGTTTCTAAGAATTTGTAAAGTGACCACTACCATTGAGTTACATGTCCTCGGTGAGGTGATGATGTTTTAGTGACAAGAAGAAAGGACAATGAGAGTATACTGCAATGTAGTACTCCAAGGAACAATATTGGAACAATGCAACATGATCCCACAGAAGTGTGGAGGCCTATATCAAAACTTGCAATGACAAATCCAACTCCTAACTATTCCAGAAAATATACCTTAAACAAACCAAAAGCAAGAAACCCTTCCCCGGGAATAAAAGAAAAGCTACAAACAGCTACAGTGCTACCTCAACAGGCTGTGGAGGTAGCAATAGAAGAAATAAGGAATGTGATGGCTCAGTATGCTTGTAGTGGAGACCCAAATGTAGAGCAATCAGGCAGGAGCGTAATCGCTAGGCAGAAGAATCAAGAGAACTACTCCAATCAGCAGAAAGATTGGTAAAAGACTCCTTATATTCCAAGCAAGATTATACAAAGTTCCAACTACCCTCTAGGGAAGAGAGTACTTTACCATCACAACATCCTGAACCAACTGATATTTCCCTAAACAATATCATGGTAGTTTCTACTATTGGTCATCAAAATATATTATCTGCCCAAATCCCCCACGAGAAATCCCCACAAGGAGAAAGAATCCATGTAGCCTTCCATCTTGGACTTGCTCTATCTCCAGGAGATGCTACAATAACTGAAATAACGAATCAAAATCCTAAGAAGAAGCATAAAAAGACTAGCCTGCAAGTAGTAATCTACCCTCCACCGCTGGCCAATGGAAACGCAGGACATATAAGGAACGAGTCTCACCATGCAGACATTTCCTTCTTGAAAGGCTCCCTCCTAGTGGGGTGAATAACCCCCAAGACAAAGGCAAAGGAATATCAGCTCCCTCGTCAGCACCACAAGTCAACCTACTTATATTCCTTAACATTTGTGAGCTGGAATTGCCAAGGATTCGGGAATCCCTTGACGGTTCGACGGATAAAGGAGATTGATGAGGACATCGACTCCAACAAGTCTATTGAAGAGATGTTAGTAGATCAAGACACAATTATCATGAAGGATCCGCCTAAGACAAGAGCAGGAACCAAAATGCTTAGAGAAATGTTTAACAAGTCCATACAAAACCTCCTAGCACAAAGAGTTGAAGATAAAAGGGCTGTATTAAAAAATGGAAGTATTGGAGCCCAAATGGAGTTACTTTAAGGCCAAATGGTGATGATCTCAATTCAGCCACTTAAAGACCCAACTAAGGACGCCTAAGACTTACCAAAACCGAGTTTAGGTAAGTATTTCCATTATTTCAATTGTCATTATTCTGTTTGCTTCTTTTGCAGATTTCCTTTTCAATTTCTTTCCTTTTTTTTTACTAAATTGTAATCTTTCCATTTTATTTCGAGTATTCTCATTTATGTAAAAGATACTCTCCTAGCTGCCTTGAACCACTATATAATGTTCCTCCTATGCAGCCTTGTAACTCACCTTTTTGAATCAATAAAAATCGTATTTCTTCTTCTCAAAAACGAGAGAGATTTAACACTTCGAATTTAGCCTTTCCTTGTGAGTGATATCAAGGCGACTCCGAGTTCTGACTTATCACAAGTTCTTCCATCACTTGTGTGGCGTCCATCAATCCACCTCCACGCCCCTTTCATCCACTGAATTGCCTAGAGAGAGACTTGAGTCCAACTAGTCAATTCCCATCTTCCACCCTTGTGTTCACTGGTTTCTAAGAGAAGAGAGACTTGAGTCCAATCTCTTGAAGCCGCCTATCACCTTGTGAGAATCATCCCCGGTTCTTACATCAATTTGATATCAGAGCCGCAATTCCAAACTAGGTGATTTTGCTCCATATCTTTTGTTATTTATCTTCCTACTTGTTTCTATATAAATTATAAAAAAGAAAAGATTTCCTTTGGCGTAAAATTCCAAAAGCACTTGATCGTTTGTTTAAGTGTTTACACAGTTCATAAGCAATGGCTGTAAACACACCCAACCCCAACACCGCTTTACTACAAGCCATAGAAGCCATGAAGAATGATCTAGCTGCTCAGATTGGGCGCATAGATGCTCATGTGGGGAGGCTGGAAGTTACTAGGAATGATAGGAATCAGAGGAACAGTCAGCATGAGAGAAGTGATGAAGAAGCTGCTAGTGAAGAAGAAGAGGAAGAAGAGTCACATTTTGGCAGAAGGAGACACAGCCGAAACAATCATGTTGAGGTAAACCGACAAACTAGCAAAGACAGCAACTGCCACTCGTTCTAGAACCAACAACTTGTGGATTAATGCACCAGCTAAGGCCAATGACAAAGGAAAGGCAATAGAAACCGACTCAAGGGCCAAGAACACCGCCTTTGACAATACCAAAACGTCAAAATCAGAAACAAGTAAGTCTTTTAACCCCTCTAGATCAAGAGATATAACTTGTTTCAAATGTCAGGGCAGGGGACATTATGCAAAAGAGTGTCCAAACCAACGAATGATGATCATCACGCCTCAAGGAGACTATGAGTCTCAAGATGAGATGGGACACACGGAGGCAACGTAATCAGAAGAAGAAGTAGCGTTTCCAGAAACGGGGGACATGTTGGTGGTATGTAGAGCCTTGAGTGCTCTAAGTGAACCAGAAGCAATGCAAAGAGAAAACTTGTTCTTCATTCGTTGTACCGTGCAACACAAGGTATGTAGTATGATAATTGACGGTGGTTCTTGTACTAATGCTGCTAGCAAGAAAATGGTTGATAAGCTAGGTCTCAAGACAAGCAAACACCCAAGACCATACCGATTAAGATGGCTGGATTCAAACACTGAAATCAAAATAGCCGAGCAAGTCACAATTCCCTTTAAAATTGGGAAGTATCAAGATGAAGTCTTATGTGATGTGGTGCCAATGAAAGTAGGTCACGTACTTTTGGGCCGTCCATGGCAGTTTGATAGAGAGGTTATCCACAATGGTCGCACCAACACTCACTCATTCACTTATAACAAGCGTAAGTTTCAGCTTGCTCCATTATCACCTCAAGAGGTACATGAGATGCAATCTAATTATGCTGCGGAGTATAAGGCCAGTAAAACTAACCCTTACATCACTCCTAGTACCGTTTTTAAAGCTAGAGATAAAAATCAAACAGTGCTACTAATGGTGTTTAAAGATGTGATGCTCACAGGTTCCAAAGAGATAATACTTTTACCCGAAATCTCCTCTTTGTTAAACAGGTTTCAGGACGTTTTTCCTGAGGAAATACCAGCTGGATTACCACCCATTAGAGGCATAGAGCATCAAATTGATCTTGTTCCTGGAGCTGCATTGCCTAATAAACCAGCTTACCGAATGAATCCAATGGAAACGAAGGAGTTGGAAAAACAGATTCAAGACTTAATGGCTAAAGAATACATTAGAGAAAGCTTGAGTCCATGTGTTGTACCCGTCCTATTAGTCCCCAAGAAAGATGGAACATGGAGGATGTGTGTCGACTGTAAAGCCATCAACAACATCACCATCAAATATAGACATCCCATTCCACGATTGGATGATATGTTAGATGAACTACATGGAGCAACAATATTCAGCAAGGTGGATTTAAGAAGTGGTTACCATCAGATCCGAATGAAAGAAGGAGATGAATAGAAGACCGCCTTCAAGACCAAGCAAGGGCTCTATGAGTGGCTAGTCATGCCATTCGGCTTAACCAATGCACCAAGCACATTCATGCGGTTAATGAATGAGGTGCTAAGACCCTACATCAGTAAGTTTGTTGTTGTTTAATTTGATGATATTCTAATATACAGCAAGTCTTTGGATGATCATGTGAAGCACCTTGGTTAGTACTTGAGACACTTCGAAAAGAAGGTCTTTATGGAAACCTTAAGAAGTGCACATTCTGCACTAATGAGCTAGTTTTCCTAGGTTTTATTGTAAGTTCTCAAGGTTTACATGTTGATCAAGAGAAAATCAAAGCCATACAAGAATGGCCAACACCTACATCAATTGGACAAGTCAGAAGCTTCCACGGATTAGTTAGCTTCTATAGGCGATTCGTCAAGGACTTTAGCACCATAGCTGCACCTCTAACTACTGTGATCAAGAAGGATGTGACATTCAAATGGGGAACAGCTCAAGAAACCGCATTTTAACAACTCAAAGATCGCTTGACTCATTCACCGGTTTTGGTACTTCCAAATTTTGATAAAACTTTTGAAATAGAATGTGATGCTTCTGGTTGTGCTATAGGTGCTGTTCTAACTCAAGGAGGTCGACCAGTAGCTTACTTTAGTGAAAAGCTAAGCGGAGCCACATTAAACTACCCAACATATGACAAAGAACTTTATGCTTTGGTGAGATCGTTGGAGACATGGCAACACTACCTGCTATCAAAGGAGTTTGTTATTCACACTGACCATGAGACATTAAAGCATCTAAGAGGCCAAACAACACTTAAGAGGATGCATGCTAAATGGTTGGAGTTTGTGGAAACATTTCCTTACATCATCAAGTACAAAAAAGGAAAAGACAACATAGTAGCCGATGCTCTATCAAGAAGACATATGCTGATAACCATAATAGAAGCTAAAGTATTAGGATTTGAGCATATGAAGGATTCGTATGAGGAGGATCCAGATTTTGACCATATTTACCGAGAATGTCTCAATTCACCAAAAGGTCCTTTCTATACTCATAATGGTTATCTTTTTAGAGAGAAAAGGCTTTGTATTCCACAGGGATCAATGAGAGAGCTGTTGATAAGTGAGACACACGGTGGAGGACTCATGGGCCACTTTGGAGTTGATAAAACTCTTAGCGTTTTGGTGGAGCACTTCTTTTGGCCTCACTTGAAGAAGGATGTAGAACGATTATGTTCTAACTGCATTACTTGCCATAAAGCCAAATCTAGGTCACATCCATACGGTTTATATATGCCTTTACCTATTCCTACTATGCCGTGGGTTGATATATCAATGGATTTTGTTCTTGGCTTACCAAAAATCCGAGGAAAGGATTCTATCTTTGTTGTAGTGGACATATTTTTAAAGATGGCACATTTCATTCCATGTGCAAAGACTAATGACGCCACTCAAACTACTGATCTATTCTCCAAGGAAGTCGTACGACTACATGGAGTCCCAAGGAAAATTGTTTCGGATAGAGACACCAAGTTCTTGAGCCTTTTTTGGAGAGTTTTTTGGAGAAAACTCGGAACTAAGCTGCTCTTTTCTACCACTTGTCATCCACAAACTGATGGACAAACCGAGGTTATAAACAGATCTTTATCTACTCTTTTAAGAGCCACGGTTGGTAAGAATTTGAGGAATTGGTTAGATTGCATTCCATTTGTTGAATTCGCTTATAATTATGCTAACCACTCAACCACTAAGCTTTCACCTTTTGAGATTGTGTATGGTTTTAAGCCCGAGACATCTTTAGACCTTGCACCACTGCCCCCTTTAGAGTTCACTAACCAAGATGGCGAAAGTAAAGCAGAAACAATCAAAAGGTTACACGAGAAGGTGAAAGAGAACATTGAAAAGAAAACCGCAACCTATAAGAAAGCGGCTGACAAAGGACGCAAGGAGGTTATCTTCAACCCAGGAGATTGGGTTTGGGTTCACATGAGGCCAGAGATATTTCCACACCAACGGAAAAGCAAACTAGCACCTAGAGGAAACAGTCCATTCAAAGTATTAGAGAGGCTCAACAGCAACGCCTACCGCCTTGAGCTGCTAGGTGAGTTAACCATATCACCCACTTTCAATGTTGCTGACTTAGCTCCATATGTTGTA
This sequence comes from Lepidium sativum, assembly GCA_023374145.1. Lineage (NCBI taxonomy): Eukaryota > Viridiplantae > Streptophyta > Magnoliopsida > Brassicales > Brassicaceae > Lepidium > Lepidium sativum. Next base: position 18,315 of record JAKUCM010005734.1, read on the forward strand.
GAAGAAAGTGTTTTAAGGCCAGAACCTTCTCAAGAGGGAAGGAATGATGAGGACATCGACTCCAACAAGTCTATTGAAGAGATGTTAGTAGATCAAGACACAATTATCATGAAGGATCCGCCTAAGACAAGAGCAGGAACCAAAATGCTTAGAGAAATGTTTAACAAGTCCATACAAAACCTCCTAGCACAAAGAGTTGAAGATAAAAGGGCCGTATTAAAAAATGGAAGTGTTGGAGCCCAAATGGAGTTACTTTAAGGCCAAATGGTGATGATCTCAATTCAGCCACTTAAAGACCCAACTAAGGACGCCTAAGACTTACCAAAACCGAGTTTAGGTTCGCATCTTATGTGCCTTTCCGAGAATACAAGGTTCGCATCTTTTCAGATTTGTGATTTCTTTCTTGCTTAGCCGTTCTTTCTTGACCAGCATTTGTAGACTCTTCTCATTTATGTGTCTTAGTCTACTATGCCACAGCGTGGTCAGGTCAAGCATTTCTTCTTTTGCATTCATTAATTCAGACCTTGTGTTTCTATTGAAAAACACAAAGTGTCGTTGTAGTCACCAACAATGATTTCCCTATCACCTTTGAATACTTTGAGTATGTATTCTTTTGACTGAAACCAGCATCCTTGCGATTCCAATTGTCCCAATGATATCAAATTTCTCCTAGTTGTAGGAGAGTATCTGACCTGCATCAATACCACAGCTTCTCCTTTGTGATTCTCAAATTCAACATTTCCTATTGTTGTGACTTCACATGATGTGTCGTTTCCCATAAGTATCATTCCACCATTTATATTTTCCACCTCAATCATGAGATCTTATGCATGTGATGTGGTAAGAACATCCTTAATCGATTATCCAGCTGTTTCTCTTTGACTCCGTCGATCCCACTAATATAAGAGGCTCATCCCATACTGATTTTGCCATAGCGGCTTCCGCTTTTCCTGCCTTGTGCTGATTTGTGTTTCCCTGTCCTTTCGTAGGACAGTTCACTTTAAAGTGATCAACAGTACCGCATATCCAAAATGCTTTCTTGTTCTTAGCTCTGGATTTACTCCTTACTAGATCATTTACTCTTAGGTGAGCTCCACTTCTCTGATCTTCCCCTGTCTTGTACATACAGACCTTCACTCACTGTCTTTTGCTTATAGAATTCTTTACTTTTCAGTTATGATTCTATTGAGTAAGCAGACCTTATGATTTCTTTGACAATTATAGTAGTTCTTCCACTACTATATTTTAGTGTGTGAACCAGATTTTCTAATTGACTTGGTATACTATTTAACAAAATCACTGCTTGGTCTTCATCACTCATCATCACCTTCACACTTGATAGATCAGATACCAGTTTGTGGAAAGTATCCAAGTTTTTGTCAAGAGTCTTCAGTTCATCCATTCTAAAACTGTAGAAAGTCTCTTTTAGGTGAAATTTGTGTGGTAATATCTAGACTTGGTACTCCTCTTCTAAGGCATTCCACATATTGAATGTTGTAGGTTCATTTATGACCTTTCTCAGCACTAAATCCGTAATACTCATGCTTATAGGTTCTTCGATCTTCGATCTTTTTCTAACCACTTAGGATCAGCCGATCCATCTTCCTCATCAGTAGTTTCTCCAGGACTTAATCTATGTTCTATTGGCTTCAGAGCAGATTATAATCCAATGATTTCTAAACCAGCCAACATCACGTGTTTCCAGATGGTGAAATCTCCTTCTATCAAAATTATCCACATCAAATCTTCCATGAGTCGGTTACATTCTTTTGTATACAATGTTCAAGTGTAGATCTATGAAGAAAATTGGTTCTTCTTCACACAAAACACCACCAAGTTCTTTCTCTCTACCGACACTATCACTTTTACCAAAAAAACGTTTCTTGGTAATAAAGTTGACACCTTTGAGTGCTAACCTTGCTCTGATACCATTTGTTGATGTTTTAACTGAAAGTTAACTCTTCTTGAGTGTTTTGTAGCTTTAAAGGTAATAGATACTACGGAAGTACACAGGGAAGTTACGAGTTCCCAAGATCAAACTGATCCTAGTACGTCTCGGTGAACAAAGAGTTTGTTCACAGTGGTTAATAGGAAGAGTATTACACAACCGATTCGAGAGTCTTAACCAAGTAGAGAACCCTCACAAGAAACCCGAAAAAGAAATTGCAAAACCCAAAACCCAAAACCCGGTAATCTTTCTCTCTCACTCTCGTCCCTATTATGCTCTCTCTTCTCTTGACTAGTCCCACTTGCTTACTCCACACTTATAGTCACGCATCTGCTTCTTTCTTTGCTTCTCTGTGCTATGCAGGAAAGAAACAGAATCAAAGACCAATGATGTCACAAATGGGCCATATCCCATTTGTCCTTTGAACTGGGCTTAAAGCGCCTAAAACCCACACCAAGTCTCGCACCAAGTCTTTGCCCAACATATCGGATCACTCAAATGACGTCTTCATAATAATGTATGTACCGTTTGAGCCGGTTTAAGATTTTCAATGTTGTATATTTTCACATAATTCCTCCACTTGCTTTGCTGGCAGTCTATCGCGGCATTTCATAGATGTGTTGGTGGTAATGAAATTAATACGATATGGTTTTCCGTCCGAGAACATTGAGAAGTCCTTGAGTTAATTTTTCAGCGCTGATCCGAAAAGATTTTTAAAAATCACATAATTCGATATCTTTTTCTTCCTTACTACAATATGCTTTCATTACTGCGAGACATGATATTTTTATATAAGCTACTGGATCAGAACTACCTTCATAAGTTGGGAACTTAATTTTCCTGATTTCCTTTATATGAGCACTGGTGATTCGGTTTGTAAATGGAGTTTGCCAAGTTAGCTCGATAACTCGTTGAATGTTAGGTCTTGTCGTTGTGGCATGATGTATCTAGGACTTCGTTGTCGCTGAATAAAACAAATCTCTTATTTTACCAGGATTTAGCCATGAACATCGTCACCCACTCTCGATAGACGAGGCATTGTTGTGATCATGGACCTCAAGTTATGCTTCAGAACATTGAGCGGCATTACTAGCAGAATGAATTGGGACGCGTTTCTAACTTCATTATGATGATCTTTTGGGAGATCAATGGCTTCGTCATCAATTCCCAATGTAAAGTCTTGAATTTTTCTTTGTATCCCATGTCTCGTTTTGTTTTAATGATTCAATACACTACATATAATAGAGAGAGAAACACATACTTTATTGAATGGTCTTGGTATAACAGTTATAACATTAATCCTATCCGAAGAAGCCGCCAGTAATAACCGGCAAAAACCATCGCAAAAGGAAAAAATGTGGAAGTTATTTTTAAAATGATAAAACTTTTCAACAAACATATTAAATAATTTTATTAAAAAGTGACTAGAATACTCTAATAATATAAATTAATTAATGGGTAAAATAACTTATTAGGTAATTATGAATAGTAAAAAATATGAAATTACTTGTATTTTTAAAGGTCATAAATTTATAACAAAAATGTCATTTAAATTTAATTTTAAAAGTAATCTAGAAAAAATCTTTGTTTCTTATTCTTCTTCAACGAAAAAAAAGATACGGTGATGTTTTTATTTAGATTTTGTTATGTTTTTGTTTCAATTTCTTAAAATTTTAGGTACTCTATAGTCATCTTCCTCTCTTCTATAAGGTATGAATTCATTAATTCAATTTTCATGGAAATTCACAATTTTAAAATTGGGTATTTTCTATGTAACTCAAATTTGAGGGTTTTGTTGAGTGAATTGAGTTGCGTTGTGTTGAATATTGGTTGGGTATCTTGATTAGAACACAAAAATTACAAGGTTAATGAGTTGATTTTGAAATTTTCGAAAAGTTAGGCTGCAGATGATGAATAGTGATGAAAAACCTACAATACCTGAAAGAAAAACCTACAAAATAGTAAAAACAAACTTACAAAACATGTGAACTAAACCGACAACACAAAAACCTACACAAAAAAAATTGTAAACCTACAAAGAAGGAAAATAAACTTGTTGTTTAAGGTCGAAAAGTAAATCTACAAGGTGTTAAATACATGCAATAGGCAAAAACTTAGTATAGATAAATTTAACTTACATTACATGATCCGTAAGACCAAAACAAAGAAGTACTAAAACCTACACCACTTGAAAAGAAAACCTACAACATAGAAGAATGTTTTACAGCGATAAACCTAAAAAATATAAATAGAATAAGAGATAAACCTAAAATGAAGAATGATATCTTGTAAGATAATCCTACATCACAAGAATAATACTAAAATCTACAATACCTGAAAGAAAAACATATAACATAGAATGATATTTTTCAGCGATAAACCTACAAAACACTAACAACAAGCCTATAAAAGATATACCTACATCAAACGAAAAACCCCTACAAAGCAGAAGAAACCATAGACCTAAATAACCGACCCTAAAAACATACATATTAGACCTACAAAAGTGACCTTGAGAACCCACATAACTGACCTTACAATCCCATATAATTGCCTTTCCAAACATACAAAAGAAGGCTAATCTTATAATATGAAGTGAAATAAACCAATAATGTGTTAGTTATACACTTACATAAAACATCGCTGACAGAAGAAAATAAATATACTATGAAGATGAGAGTTAGTTGCAATGATGAAAGTCTGTTTCGTAGATTTGGCGTGAACGTTTTAGATTTTGTAGGTTTTATATTTGGTTATGTAGATTTGTCATGTACGTTATATATTATGCATGTTTTATATCTAGTTATCTAGGTTTTTAAATAAGTTATGTAGGTTTTTAAATAACTTATGTAAGTTTTATTTTCAGTTATGTAGGTTTGCAAACTAATTTTCCTTAACAGTTGATGCCTTGTTTTTCCCGCAGACTATTCAGTGTTGGCAAAAGTGTTGAGACTAAAAATAGCTTCAATCATTATTGTAAAATTTTGAAGTTCAATCATTAGTGACAGCGGTGTTCCGGAGATGCAGGTATATGGTGTATTTATTGTTCTGTAAGTTTATGCATATATGTGATGTAGGTTTATACATATATGCGATGTAGTGTGATGTAGCGTAATGCATATCTCTGATGTAGTGTAATGTAGGTTTATACATATATGTGATATAGGTTTATGCATATGTGATGTAGTGTGATGTAGGTTTATGCATATGTGATGTAGGTTTGTGCATGTCTATGATGTAGGTTTATGCATATATATATGATGTAGTGTGATGTAGGTTTATGCATATATGTGATGAAGTTTGATGTAGGTTTATGCATATATGTGGTGTAGGTTTGTGCATATTTGTGATGTAGGTTTGTGCATATCTGTGATGTAGGTTTGTTTCACGTTATGTAGGTTTAAGACAAATTATATAGGTTTTTTTGAAAATGGTGTCTGCTTGACAACAAACATACATCAAATACAACAAACGTACAACATATAAAACAGACCTACATGAAAGGCCACAAAACTACGAAGGTACCAACATCGAACCTACAATACAAACAATAAACCTACATAACTTCAACAAATAAACCTACAAAATACTACCACATAACCTACAAAACAACATTTGACACTGATCTTAACTCTATAACGTTTACTTAGACACTCAGAAACATAAAGGGACAGAACAGACGGACCTATACCACTAACAAAATCAACATAAAGGCGAGCTAGAATTTATGGACAATCTTACTGATATACACGTTTTTAGCATTCATTAAGAACCTCATTTAACTAATCTAAGCATACATTTTTACTACATTTTCATCCTAGATAGGCTCTTTCATACGCATTAGCATATACATTGCATTCAAGGATTTTTTTCAGGTGGTAGAGCGCATAAATAGAGAATTCAGGAGTCGCAGAAGCTGAAGAGTCACAGAAGCTGAAGAGTCACAGAAGCTGAAGAGTCACAGGAGCTGAAGAGTCACAGAAAGAGTAGCACTCCTGGTCGAGTCCCACTCAGCGTGCCGCTCATGTCCACTCAGCGTGCCGCTCATGTCCACTCAGCGTGTCACTCAAGTCTATACTCAGCGTGTCGCTCAAGTCCATACTCAGCGTGTCGCTCTAGTCCCCACTCAGCGTGCCGTCCAACTTCAATACACTCGAGCCCAAGCTCGAGTGCTCAGTCGGCGGCCCAACTCGAGCCCAAGCTCGAGTGCTCAGTCGGTCAAGTGGAGGTGAAAACTTCAAAAGTGGTCCAACTCGAGTCCAGTTTAAAGCATTTCAGTAGATGGGCCGCACCCAGCCCACTCATGGTGTTTTTCAGCATTTGGGCCGTATCCACGACACGCCGATTCTCATCTTGGGCCGAGCTGATCCAGGGCTTTTTCAAGGGTTAAGTATAAATAATTTTAGAAGTTGCAAAAATAAACCCTAGTTTTAACAATTGCTTTTCTTGCGAACTTAGAACTTTGTAATCAAACGAAAAACCTTCTGATTTCGAGTTTTACTTTTTATGCAATTCAGTTTTACATTAAGCGTTGATTTCATACTTTGTTCGAGTTCTTTATTGATGCAATCAAACGTTGAATTCGTGCTTGTTGTTAATCTCATGAGTTCTGAGTAGTCACTTAGGGTTCCTGAGGATGAGTTAGGTCTGCGTGACGCTTGAGTTTTCTAGGTCGCTTAGGGTTAGATTTAGTAAAGTCTTTTCTAATTTGGCGTTATCATCACTAGCTTCATTCTGATCAACTGGGGCTTGTTCTGAGACGCTCTAGCACCGATGGGTGTTTGGTAGAGCGTCTGACCAAACCACTTCAGAGATTCACATGCTCAGCTCGAGGGATCGAATGTCTGAGGTGTGAATTGGCGCTAAGCTAGTTGATCGTTCATTCCGACTAGATTATCAAACGCCTTTGGCGATATGGTCTGTTAATAGTCTACTCGAGTTTGTTTACCACGGGAGTGGACTCATTATTTGTGTTCTCGTTGCCTAGAGGCTAGCTCTATTGAGTGATATCAAGCACCTAGTTAGCTTAAGAGTCACGTTGACCCATGAAACTCACTCCTCAGGATCCTGCTTTCTCACCCTGCGTTAATTCTATTTGATACTCTACTATTTGTTGCTCTGTTTGAATTATTTACAACTGCATTGCTCTGTTTATTTTCGTTTTAAAGGTTCGAATTAGGTTGTTAGATAACCCACACTTTGATTGGCTTGAATTAGAGTAGTTAACTGCATACTGATTGATAATTTCATTCCGAGTTGGATTGACACCTATTATACTACAACCGACATATAAGTGTAATAGGATTTGACAATAGAGGAAAAATCTTGTTATCAAATTGGCGATGTTGCCAAATGGGTCTCTGCTAGTTACAATTAGGATTGTTAACTTTCTAAGCTCAAGTTCTATTTACTCTTCGTTACATACTCACTTGTGGCACTGTGTTTTGTGTTCTGTTTCAGGTGATTTCAACCTCCAGTATGTCAACTTGATCCTACTACTCAGTTTGATTTCACTCAGTTTATGCAGACACGTTCACAAGGAAATCAGAATCTTCTCGAGCCTCTTGACAACATTAACCAACTACCACGCGAGTTAAAAGCGCAGAGAAACCAAGTTTACAGTACGCTTACAGAGAGAGTCATAATGAACACAGACATAGAGTCCAACTCACACGTTCCCCCTGTGGACCAGCCTCCACAGAGGAGACCGCGAATAATAGGTGTTGGATATGCACCAAGTACCCACACCCAGAGACGTGGAATTGTTCCCCCAGCAATAACGAACAACAACTTCGAGATCAAGAGCAGTCTTATCTCTATGATCCAAAATAGACAGTTTCATGGCCTACCTTCTGAAGATCCGCTTGATCACTTGGACGAATTCGAGCGACTTTGTGGACTGCAAAGGCTCAATGGAGTCAGTGAGGACGCATTCAAACTGAGGTTGTTCCCGTTTTCTTTGGGAGACAAAGCCCATGTCTGGGAGAAACACTTACCGCAAGGCTCCATCACGTCATGGAAGCTTGTAAATCTGAGTTTCTTGCCAAATTCTTCTCCAACTCTCGAACTGCAAAGTTGAGAAACGCCATCTCTACCTTCACCCAACAGAATTCTGAAACCTTTGCTGAAGCCTGGGAGAGGTAAAAGAACTATCAGTCTCAGTGCCCACATCATGGATACCCTGCTCAGACTCTTCTCAACAATCTCTACAGAGGAGTTCACCCTAATATCCGCATGTTATTGGATACCGCAAGCCATGGAAATTTCCTTAACCAGGACGTCGTTGATGGTTGGCAGTTAGTGGAGAATATGGCTCAAGCAGATGGGCAGTATAATGAGGACTACGACAGGATGGTCAGAAACAGAGTGGACACAGACACAGTCAGTAGGAAGGAACTCAAGGCCCTGAACGTCAAGTTGGACAAAATTGATAGGCTGCAGCAAGTACACCACAAACATGTCCACTTCATGACTGGAGATAAACATGTTCCAGACGAGGAGGATGATCAGGTTGAGGAGATTAGTTATTTGCAGAATCAGGGAGGTGGTTACAAGCAGTACAACAACGATAAGAAGCACCCAAACCTCTCATACAGAAGCAACAACGTGGCAAATCCCCACGATCAGACCTACCCACCCAAACCCCTACACGCTCCATCGAACACGTTTGTCCCTAAGCAACAATATCACAAGAATTACCAGCCAGCTACAATCATACCACCTGGGTATGAAGCACACACTCCACCAACCCCCACACAGCCACCAGAAGTTTTGAGCCTACTCCAAGAAATCTTGAAGGGACAGAAAGCGTCTGCTGCTGAAGTCACGCTGAAATTTGCAGAGGTGCACTCTAAGATTGACGCTTCTCACAACGATCTCACGTGCAAATTTGAGATGTTGAACTCAAGGCTCAAGTATGTAGAGAGTCAGCAAGCGTCATCCTCTACTGTGAAGACAACTGGGCAACTTCCAGGGAAATCAGTTCCCAACCCAAAAGAGTATCACGCCAATGCCATCACTCTGAGAAGTGGACGCAAATTACGGATTCGAGCAGAGAGTCCAAAGGATACTGAGGACAGTAAGGTTCAGGAGGGGGAGGATTTTATCATCAAGGACCAGACAGAGATTCAACCTGAAGCTGTTTCCAGGCCACAGTCTGCTGAAAAACCCACACCTAAGCTCGACACAACCAAGCAAGCTGAACCTAGACCCAACACTTTAGACGCTAATCCACCTACAGGAACCCTAGAGAGAGTAAACCGTTTGTTCTTCCACCATATAAACCCGAATTACCCTTTCCCCAAAGGTTCAAGAAGGAGCTTACTGAGAAGTACAAGGCACTCTTTGACAAGCAGATGAAGGACATTGAGGTGAAGATCCCGATTCTGGACGCTTTTATGTTAATACCTCCATACCAGAAATTTCTCAAGGATGCAGTCAAGGAGAGAACTCAAGCAGTCGAGGGTATGGTCGTACTGACACACGAAATCAGCGCCATAATTCAAAGGAAAGTTGTGCCAAAAAAGCTTGGTGATCCTGAAACCTTTACAATCCCATGTTCGCTTGGACCCCTATCATTCAGCAAGTGTCTCTGCGATCTAGGCGCCTCGATCAGCCTCATGCCCGTTTCAGTTGCAAAAAGGTTAGGCTTTGTCGATTACAAGCCCTGCAAAATCTCATTGATTCTGGCAGATAGGTCAGCGAGAATCCCTCATAGCATCCTAGAAGACCTTCCTGTGAAGGTGGGGGGGGGGGGGGGGGGGGGGGGGGGGGTTGAGGGTTGGAGATGGAAGAAGAACCTAAGGACCCTCTGTTATTTGGAAGACCTTTCTTGGCCACAGCAGGAGCCTTAATTGATGTTAGGATTGGAGTCATCGAACTGAATCTGGGTCCAGATCTTAGAATGAAATTCAACATCAACGATGCGATTAAAAAACCAACGATCGAAGGTCAGGTGTTCTCAGTGCACGAGATGGACACTCTTGCTGATGAGCTGTTAGAAGAATTGGCAGCAGAGGATCAACTGCAAGTTGCTCTGACAAAACCAGCCGCTGAGGGGTACCTGAGTATGGAAGTTGAATATTATGCGAACTTGTTGGATTGCCACAGACCAATCAAGAGTCCGGCAGTGATTGAGGAATTGGACTCGAGTGCATCTGAGGCGGACTCGAGACAGAGACTCGAGCTGCAAGTGCTCGAGTACGCTACGCCTGACGTTACTGATGACTGGTCTGAGCTCATGGCACCCAAAGTGGAGCTGAAACCACTTCCTGCAGGACTGAGGTACGCTTTTCTGGGCCCCAATTCTACTTATCCTGTGATTGTGAATGACGCATTGAATGATGATGAATTGAGTATGCTTTTGACTGAGCTTAAACGTTTTAGAAAAGCCATAGGATACAACACGCTTAAGGATATTAGAGGAATCTCTCCAAGTTTTTGCATGCATAGGATACACTTAGAAGATGAATCTCATTCTAGTGTAGAGCCCCATAGGAGATTGAATCCGAACCTTAAAGAAGTGGTTAAAAAAGAGATACTTAAGTATTATTATTTCCTTGACGGGTACAGTGGGTTCTTCCAGATCCCTATACACCCGGATGATCAGGAAAAAACTACTTTTACCTGCCCTTATGGCACTTTCGCTTACAAACGCATGCCGTTTGGGTTGTGCAATGCTCCTGCTACATTTCAGCGCTGTGTGACTTCCATTTTCTCGGATTTGATTGAGGACGTAGTCGAGGTGTTCATGGACGATTTTTTCGTTTATGGCTCTTCCTACTCCTCTTGTTTGTCAAATTTGTGCAGGGTGCTTAGCAGGTGCGTGGAGACCAACCTTGTGCTCAACTGGGAGAAGTGTCACTTCATGGTTCAGGAAGGTATAGTTTTGGGGCACAAAATATCTGAGAGGGGTATTGAGGTTGACAAGGCAAAGATTGAGGTCATGGCTCAACTGCAACCCCCTAAGACAGTGAAGGATATTAGAAGTTTTCTGGGTCACATTGGGTTCTATAGAAGATTCATCAAGGATTTCTCCAAAATTGCAAGGCCCCTGACGAGCCTACTATGCAAAGAGGTCGAGTTCAATTTCAACCCCGAATGTCTCGAAGCGTTCCTAAAGATCAAAGAGGCGCTAATATCTGCTCCAATAGTCCAAGCTCCAGACTGGGACCTCCCATTCGAGATCATGGGTGATGCAAGCGATTTTGCTGTTGGAGCAGTCCTGGGTCAGAGAAAGGACAAGAAGTTGAACGTGATACACTACGCCAGCAGAACTCTAGACAACGCCCAAACCAAGTACGCCACCACAGAAAAGGAACTTCTTGCTGTAGTTTTTGCGTTTGAGAAATTCAGATCATACTTGGTGGGATCCAAGGTTATTGTTCACACTGATCACGCAGCGTTGAAATATCTTATGAAGAAAAAAGACGCCAAGCCGAGACTACTGAGATGGATACTGCTGCTGCAAGAGTTTGATTTAGAGACTGTGGACAAACCTGGAGTGGAAAATGGGGTTGCAGATCACCTGTCACGAATGATGATTGAGGACTCGACCCCTATTGATGACTCAATGCCAGAAGAGCAACTCATGACTCTGGGAGCAGAAGAGAATTGTTCTCAAATCAACAATAAGTTAGCCGGATCCACTCTACATTGGTATGCAGATTTAGTCAATTACTTAGTCGTGGGTGAAGTGCCTAGCTGTTTGGACGCCTATCAGAGGAAGAAGTTTTTCAGAGACGTCAACCACTACTTCTGGGATAAACCCTACTTATACAAGAAGCGAGTAGATGGTTTATTCAGAAGGTGCATAGCAGAACAAGAGGTTCAGGGTGTTCTGCAGCATTGTCATGGGTCTGCTTACGGTGGACATTTCGCCACGTTTAAAACAGTCCAGAAGATTCTGCAATTAGGGTTATGGTGGCCGACAGTGTTCAGGGACACTCAAGATTTCATCTCCAAGTGTGATCCATGTCAGAGAATGGGTAGTATCAGCAGAAGGTAACGAGATGCCATAGAACCCAATTCTAGAGGTTGAGATATTTGACTGCTGGGGAATCGACTTCATGGGGCCTTTCAATCCACCATCTCTTGGGAATCGCTACATTCTCGTCGCAGTGGACTACGTCTCGAAGTGGGTAGAAGCTGTGGCAAGTCTGACTAATGATGCTAGAGTCGTCATCAAGCTGTTCAAGAGCATCATTTTCCCCAGATTCGGTGTGCCTCGTGTTGTAATACGTGATGGAGGCTCCCACTTTATCAACAAGGTGTTTGACAACCTGCTAAAGAAAAATGGAGTTAATCATAAGGTAGCTACGCCTTATCATCCATAAACTAGTGGTCAGGTGGAGGTTTCAAATAAGCAGATCAAAGCTATTTTAGCTCGAGTTGTTGGGATGTCAAAACATGATTGGGCCGTGAAGTTGAACGACGCCCTGTGGGCTTACAGAACAGCTTTCAAGACACCAATTGGAAGGACACCATTTCAACTTCTGTATGGAAAAGCATGTCATCTGCCTGTTGAGATAGAGTACAAGGTACTGTGGGCTACAAGGTTCATAAATTTTGATCTTCAAACGGCTCAAGTGAAAATGGTCATGAACCTGCATGAGTTAGAGGAGGACATACTTGAAGCCTATGAGAGCTCGAAATTGTACAAGGAAAGGACAAAAGCCTTCCACGACAAGAAGATTGCACACAAGAAAATCACGTCAGGCGACCAAGTATTACTGTCTAACTCGAGGCTAAAATTGTTCCCAGGAAAGTTGAAGTTAAAATGGTCAGGTCCATTCCGAGTGAAAGAAGTTTTGCCATATGGAGCTATTACATTGATCAACAGGGAAGGAAACGATTTCACTGTGAATGGACAGAGGGTTAAGAAGTATCGGGCCGATGAGACTATTCACGACAGAACCTCAGTTTCTCTCGATGAACCAACTAACCTTTGAAAGAGTGAAAGTCAAGCTCAATGACTATAAACAAGCGCACTTAGGAGGCAATCTCATGCATATCCTTGAACATATCCTAATTAAGCTTTTACATTTCTGTTTTACTTAATTTTTGTGTTTAGCTCACTATTTGATTTCCAGGACTTGAGTACCGGAGCATCGTCATGACTAGGGTCGAGTCACGTAAATATATATAAAAATAATAATAATAATAATAATTTTGCTGAAAATTATGTGACAAGACATCACCTGTCTCCCACCCTGCAACGCCCACATGCTCCTGTCTCCCACGATTCACTCTTCTTAAAAGAAGACACTCCCTTCTCTTTCAATTCACCATCAACCTTCTTAATCATTCTTCACTCATTTAGTTTTTTTTTTTCGCAAAGGTGAACTCGAGCTCCACAACCATCACGCTCAAGTTGCGCACACGCCTTCACACAGCCGCCGGACTCTGAACCCGAGCTCGACCGAACTCGAGCTGAGACACTCGAGCTCGCGCTCGAGTCCCGATAGTCCCGCCGCCACGCACTGACGCAGCCGCCACCCGCCGTCACGCTCGAGTCCAGTCCACCAGCTCACACTCGAGCACTCTATATCATATAATTTATATATTATATACTTTATATTATATATTATCTACTATATTTATATATTATATAGTATATTTATATATTATATACTATATTTATATATCATATATGTATAATTTCTTTTTAATATATATTCCATATCCCATATTACGAGTTTAACTCAAGCTCACTAAGGGTTGAATTTGGTGTTATTGATTTCAGTTGCTACACACAGTATGAGGAGATCGGGTGAAGGATCTTCGAGGCGCAAAAATATTTCTTCGCTCGTTGATTCACCTATCAATTTTAACGACAAGGACTCGGATTCAGAAGTCCCGCAATTAATCCGTCGCACTAGTAGACGTAGCGGTAAAGAGGTCATGAGGGAAAACAGGCAGGCGGACCGCGCAGTGGAAATCAATGACGAATCAAGTAGTGATGAAAGTGAAAAGGACGACTGGGGAAACGAAAGCCTATATCAGAATATACCACACAAGCAGGCGTTGAAGGATCTCAAACAGATACCTGTAGCGTCAACCTGTTACCTTCACCGCGAAACGATGACGCAATTGGGAATTGCCAGAGACGTTGACCAGATGTTTTGGAACGTAGGGCTAACACAGTTTCTCTCGTACCCCAGAGAGTCATATGCCGCGGAGACAATCCAATTCCTAGCATCGGTCGAACTGCGTGAGTATTTAGACGATGAGGAAAGGCGGAAGAGTATTGACGGGTTTGGAATGCTAACATTCACTGTAAATGGCAGAAGGTACTCCTTCTCTGCAACACAGTTCGAGCAGCTCTTCGCTCTTCCTCCATCAGACGGTCGTGCCACCGATTTCAATTATGAGGAGCTCAAAATGCTCTGGAAAGTTATTGGTACTCCAGAGGAGTACAACGCATCCTCCAGTAAAAGCTTCAAAATTTGGAGCCCCGTCATTCGATACTTCCACAAGATCCTCGGGACTTCTTGTTTTGCAAGGCACGAGTCCGGTACTGTGCGACATCCTGAACTCGAGATGATAGACGAAGCACTCCTGGTAATATTGAACAGCTTCAACCACGGAATGCGGTATGAAGGGAACCGCAACAAGAAGGGATTTACTCGGTATCTAATGAAGCAACTAATCAGCTATAAAGTCTGGGCGAGGGGATTGAAGTCCAAGGCAAACGCTTTTATCTGTGTAGGAGGCATAGTGACAAGGATTCTGGAAGCTGCAAGCGTCAACATAAGATCAAGGGACTCAATACCCTCAGAATACCTCGACATGACGTACCTCATTCAGCACAAGGTACTAAAGAGGGGGACAACGCGCGGCGCATGGCTGTATAGGTTTATTCTACCCGGGGAGAGCTCGAATCACTAATACAGCTCCCGAATGTCGAGTGCACTCAACTAGCGCTCGAGTGCAACATTGCCTTCTTACTACCCTCAAGTCTCATAACTGCAGGTAGAACGCGAGTAAGCCAACGGGAAGAGGCACCAGAAGCGCCTACACCGAGTGTCGCTGAGCCGGATTGCTACTATTTCGAGCCCTATGTAGACCCCAAAATGCCCAAAGGACTCCAGGAGGCGCACAGCAGAATCAATCTCCTCTCAAATATCAGGAAGTGGAACGCCAACACGGTGAAATCTGTAGTTGACAAGCTCGGTAGCCTCACACTGAGGAAGAGCTCGAGCAGAAGGCGCGAACACGCAGAGCGTGCAGCCAGAGAACCCTCACCACAACCGCGGCGACGATCGACGTCAGGTGCCAGACCATATTCTAACCTTGGGCCACCAATACAACCACACAGAGCCTCATCATACGAGCACAGGGCACCGTCCCAAGTGCATTAGAGAAACCCAACAGAAGAGGTCCTTGTCTTCGATCTCAACGCAACCCAGGAGCTAACAGAGCAAGCCACTGAGGCGGAATCCAGCTATGAACCACCAACGCAGCATAGACCGACAAGCAGACGCTCTAGTAGTCGCCCTCGCAGAGAACGCACACGCAGCGTTGAGCCTCAGCTTGAACCAGAGGTGCAGCCCCAACAACTTACACTTCAGACTGGAATTCCCTGGATAGACAACCAAGGCTCGAGTCCATTGATCAGCACGACTCGAATCTGTATCCCAACACATCACAGCCAGGGTACGAATCTGTATCCTATGGGTTCAACATACGACCACGCCAATCCTAACGAGCAGCAATACCAAGATACTAAAGGCATGGAGATGGATCCGGCTGGATGGTCCCTTTTCCGCCACTGAGGTACTACTGCACCACTCCTTGTGTATATATCAGTGCATACTTTTACTACGTTTTTTGGTCTAGGATCCTTTTTCATTCTTTTATCTACACAAGGGACTGTGTGATTTAAGTCTGGGGGAGGATTCTAGATTTAATTTGATCACGTTTTCTTTGTTCTTATTTTGCTTATCATGCATCCATATCTTACATTGCATTACACGTATGTCAAAAAAAAAAAAAAAAAACAAACAAACAAACAGAGTGTTCATGCATTGCACTTAGGATCGAGTCTAAGTTCTGGGAATCATCTTGTTTTGGATAGACAGTCTTGCTAGGTTGATTGATTAGTAACCATAGTGAACTCTTGAACTTGCGGTTCTTCCCTTTCAAAACCTAACAGGTAGATCGTCCACTTTTGAAACCTATGCTTACATTGTGCCTCGAAAGGACCTTGTTTGTTTCCTCTAATATTGAATTTGAATTTGCCAAGATAGGGGTTTGAGATGCATTGAATTTGATCATTCCTTGAGTTTAGCCTGTCAATTGAAAAAAATGAAACGAAAAAGAAATAGGTACTTCTCATATAACTCAGCTCACATAATGAGGTCTAAGGTGAACGGGGACTGTGCGTAAACCCGTACTTTCTCATGTTCAGTGATAAAACCAATATGATTTTGCCTAAGGTGAACGGGGGCTGTGCATAAACCCGTAATTTTTCGCGTTCATTGAGAAAGCAAAGACACTGATGCCTAAGGTGAATCAGGGCTGTGCGTAGACCCGTACTTCCTTGCGTTCACTAATAAAGCTCGAGTGTAATTCTGAGTTTGAGCATAAACTAAATCTAAAAAATAATTGTGCTGAATAAATTAAGTCTTCCTAAGCTCTTGGAAGTTGCACCAATAGTCTATGATCAATAACCCCTCTTGAGGCCCGCACCTTTAGAACTAGGAATCAAACTTGCGCTTCTTAGAGCCCAGCTAAGCACTAGGGATATCTGGTTAGGATGCTAAGCCTTGATGTGAGTAGATTGTGTTTTTACAATAGAATAAGCGTTCATTTGTGGCTTACGATTTTCAGCCTACTGGGTTGTTTGTTTGAGGCAAGGTGTTCCCAGCGTCTGCACCATCTTCTCCTTCTTAGCACTATGCATTTGGTTGAGAGCAAGCAAAGACTAAGTTCGGGGGAGTTGATATACACGTTTTTAGCATTCATTAGGAACCTCATTTAGCTAATCTAAGCATACATTTTTACTACATTTTCATCCTAGATAGGCTCTTTCATACGCATTAGCATATACATTGCATTCAAGGATTTTTTCAGGTGGTAGAGCGCATAAATAGAGAATTCAGGAGTCGCAGAAGCTGAAGAGTCATAGAAGCTAAAGAGTCACAGAAGTTGAAGAGTCACAGGAGCTGAAGAGTCACAAAAAGAGTAGCACTCTTGGTCGAGTCCCCACTCAGCGTGTCGCTCATGTCCATACTCAGCGTGTCGCTCTACTCCCCACTCAGCGTGCCGTCCAACTTCAACACACTCGAGCCCAAGCTCGAGTGCAAACTCGGCGGCCCAACTCGCTCACACTCGAGCCCGAGTTCAAGTGTCCTCCCGGCGGTCCAACTCGAGTCCAATTTAAAGCATTTCAGTAGATGGGCCGCACCCAGCCCACTCATGGTGTTTTTCAGCATTTGGGCCGTATCCACGACACGCCGATTCTCATCTTGGGCCGAGCTGATCCAGGGCTTTTCTAAGGGTTAAGTATAAATAGTTTTAGAAGTTGCGAAAATAAATCCTAGTTTTTACAATTGTTTTTCTTGCGAACTTAGAGCTTTGTAATCAAACGAAAAACCTTCTGATTTCGAGTTTTACTTTTTATGCAATTCAGTTTTACATTAAGCGTTGATTTCATACTTTGTTCGAGTTCTTTATTGATGCAATCAAACGTTAAATTCGTGCTTGTTGTTAAACTCATGAGTTCTGAGTAGTCACTTAGGGTTCCTGAGGATGAGTTAGGTCCGCGTGACGCTTGAGTTTTCTTAGTCGCTTAGGGTTAGATTTAGTAAAGTCTTTTCTGATTTGGCGTTATCATCACTAGCTTCATTCTGATCAACTAGGGCTTGTTCTGAGACGATCTAGCACTGATAGGTGTTTGGTAGAGCGTCTGACCGAACCACTTCAGAGATTCACACGCTCAGCTCGAGGGATCAAATGTCTGAGGTGTGAATTGGCGCTAAGCGAGTTGATCGTTCATTCCGAATAGATTATCAAACGCCTATGGCGATAGGGTCTGTTAATAGTCTACTCGAGTTTGTTTACCACGGGAGTGGACTCATTATTTGTGTTCTCGTTGCCTAGAGGCTAGCTCTATTGAGTGATATCAAGCGCCTAGTTAGCTTAAGAGTCACGTTGACCCATGAAACTCACTCCTCAGGATCCTACTTTCTCACCCTGCGTTAATTCTATTTGATACTCTATTGTCCGTTGCTCTGTTTAAATTATTTACAACTGCATTGCTTTGTTTATATTCGTTTTAAAGGTTCAAATTAGGTTGTTAGATAACCCACACTTTGATTGGCTTGAATTAGAGTAGTTAACTGCATCCTGATTGATAATTTCATTCCCAGTTAGATTGACACCTGTTATACTACAACCGACATATAAGTGTAATAGGATTTGACAATAGAGGAAAAATCTTGTTATCACTTATCTTTCACGACACGACTTCTATGTCACAAAACAAGTGTGTTATCCCACATAGTTTGTAATGTAGAAACACGAGCTAACGTTAATAGATATTCCTCTAAGATATCATTGGCAACCATGCACCCAACACTTCACCTCCAACAAGAATCATGTCGACACTATAACAACAAAAATTTTATCAACATAAAAATTTATCATGTCGATGTTAGGTGGAGGTTTAATGATGAGAGTAAGATGGTCATTACATGATACCTAGGTATCTAAGAAAAACCTACAACATAGGTACCGAAAAACCTATATAGCTTCATAGGACTTGAAAACCTACAAACAATAGAAAAAAACCTATATAACGTACGTAAAAACATACAAACAGTAGAAAGCAAACCTACATAAAGTTTACAACATAACATCATAAACCTACATAGCACATTCAACAAAACTACAAATAGTATTTTACTAACACACAATGCTTAATGTATAGACCTACAACAAACAATGCTGGCAATTCAAAATAAACCTGCAAGGACGTGATCTGCAAGCCTATATAAAAGACATAAAACCCTACAATACACGTTAATTTACTCCACACATAACTATTGATAAACCTACATAACTAGTTAGTAAACTATTTCTGTAAACCTACAAATCATCCAATCTTTGAACCTACAAAAGTTACTTTAGAAACCTACATAACTAATTGCTAAACTCTGTATTGTAAACTTACAAGTCATGTAAACCTACATAACTACTTCAGTTAACCTACATCTACTGCAATTGTTTCTTGTTTTATGTGCGGCTGATGTAGAAATACTCATTAATGGCAGCTTTGTAATATTAATTTTCTTTTCAAAGAAAATAAGGGTAAAACTACCTTAACTGATCATAAAATATTAGATATGTAATTTCAGTCTTTTTTGAACTAGGTATATAATTAACTCATCTTTTTAAAGTAGTTTAATAATCCAACCACTCCTCAGGTTGGGTAAAGATGTGCCACACCATCTCACAGTCCGTAGACACCTCCACCTTCTGAATTTGACGCTCTGCCAGTGTCCCCAAAGCCCGAATGACTGCTTCCACCTCAGCGTGCAGAACCGTAAGACTACGGTACCTCCGCTCCGATCCCGATAATAATCCGTCCACTGAATCTGGAAAAGAAATCTACCCTTATCCAGAATACTGATCGGTGTCTTTCCAGGAAGCGTCCACAAATCATCTATAC
This sequence comes from Lepidium sativum, assembly GCA_023374145.1. Taxonomy (NCBI): domain Eukaryota; kingdom Viridiplantae; phylum Streptophyta; class Magnoliopsida; order Brassicales; family Brassicaceae; genus Lepidium; species Lepidium sativum. The sequence continues at coordinate 37,937 of JAKUCM010005734.1, forward strand.
CATGTGAACGACTGATTGGCTGTGGTAGGGGAAATCATTGCCGACTTCGATGAATCGACCTTAGACCTACTAACGTCTAACGGAACCCTAGACCCATGACGAGCAAGATTCCAGTCTTTAAAGTCCGAAAATGCTCTTTGCAATACTGTTCTGGGATCTAAATCAATATTCGAAAAACAGAATCGATTTCTAGCTTCCCAAATATGACATATGATCCAAGGAAACATTCCACAAACCCCCCGACCCGAGAGTCGCGACCATAAATAGTCTAGATTAGCCCAGATTGACCCGCCCGACAGCACCCCCAGACCTGATGGTATAGGGGATAATGCCCAGACCTGGAGAGCCGGGGAACAATCAAACAGTATATGAGTTATCGTCTCGGCCAATAGGGAATATCCCGACTTAACCGAATATCTCCCAGATTTTGTAAAATGCCAATTCCACTTATCCGGGATCCAAGGATCCTTCCACATTCTAATCTGTTTACCATCGCCTATTTTCCTAATAAGTCCAGAATTAATCAACTCCTTACTGGACATAAGACTACGTCAACCATAAGATGATCCTGCTGATGATTGTGCATCTAGCAGACTCTGATCCCTATAATATTTCCCTTGAAACACTTTAGCTAACAATGAATCAGGGAATTCTAATAGTCGCCATAACTGTTTAGCCAATAGCGCTGTATTGAAATCTTCTAACATCCTGAAACCCAGTCCTCCTTTAGATTTAGGTTGACATAGATATTCCCACTTTTTCCAGTGAATTCCTCCAGATGTACCTGAAGTTGCCCACCAAAACCTGGCCACCGCGGATTGAATCCTCCGCAATACCTCTTTAGGCAACCTATAACATGTTCTATTTTTTAAGCTCTTTAGTTTTCAATTTCAAAGTTTTCTTTAAATTGTTCTTTGAATTATTGGCCAATTTTGCTTCTATTGTCAAGTGCTTTGATGAGTTGTTGATCTTATATATGAACCTGACAGTCTATATCCAAAAGAATCAAAGAATCAAATTAATCAATCTTTTTTATTTTCGATTACAAAAGAAGACAAAACTTAAATTTTGTCCACGTGTTTTGCTCTTCTTCTTTAAAAAGTTTAGATTTTACATTTTGAAAAGAAAACATATTTAAGTAGACCTTAAAAGAAAGAGAGGTGTAAGAAAATGCTATCATCTCTCACTAGAAAACGAATGTTTGAGACATATCAGGAGGAGTTCCAGCCGTTACGGTCTCTTTTCGAAGTGTGTACCTTATATGTCTTCCCACAGGCGTTGAATTCGAAGGCCGATGCGCTGGCACGGTTTGGGAGATTATATGGGCCTCAACCCTGATGCTTCTTGTCTGTTTTCTACCCTTATCATATTTCAGTGTCGTTAACAAAAAAAAAAAGAATATGAAGTCAAAAGAAAATTATTTCACCTGAATCCAAAAAAGCTTCCACAATGAGATGGGTAAATAGAGTTTTTTAATCTTAGGATACAATCACACTTAAGACTATAAAATTTCCACTCTTTTACAGAATCTACAAACCAAAACTCTAACAATGAACTCACAAGAAAAATATGAACAACTAACTTACAAGTAACAAGTAAGAAAGATGAGAAAATCAAATGACCAATCCGTGGAACGTTTTCGTTCTTATACAGAATCCATCAAAACCAAAGATACCAAGTCATTGATTTAGATTTATTGCTGAAATCATAGTGAAAATCAACACATTGATTTCAAGATCTTTTCTTTACATGTTCGGCGAAGAACCAAAGCAAAGAGACAACACCAAGCTAGGGAAAACTCTTTAGTTCATGGGTTTAGGGAGCCTCACATTTATGCAGCCTAATAGCATATGCAATGACATACTAAGAGGTCATAACCCATTTAATTGCTTTCTTAAAAGGCTTAAAATCAATTAAGACTTCGCCAATTAGGAATTTAAATTGTCTTAAACAATTTTTCCAAATTGCATAATTTGATCCAATATTTTTGAGTATGGTAAAATTCCAACCAATTTCTCGCAATATACAAATCCATTGTACCTTTTACAATATTATAGCTACCTTGTGGTTTTAACAGAGAATCGATCTCAAAAGAGTGATGTTTGCAGCCCCCACCTGAATTTGTTCACTTTTCCTTGAATGGGAAGCTTACTTTCATCAGCCACCATTGTCTTAGCTTTTCCCATGAAAGAGGTATCACACTTCAAACTCGTAGCTACCTTGGATCAATAAAGTTGTGTGTCGAACTTATTCTATTCACGTTTCCCATTGACCCATTTAACCTTTATAGTCTGATAATCATTCACACCAATCACCAAAATTTGAGGTTCATCCACCTTTCTTTTATTTGATTATGTCGTTATTTGTATCAGTCTCACTACCACATGTGTCAATCGAAAACAGCTGAGCCTTCTTGTGAGTGAGGTAATGCTTAGGTGTATACTTCTCATCGCATAAGTAGCATAACCCATTTGCCCCTTTTTCACTCATTCTTGCAGCTGATATAAACTTCTTACTAGTATTATTCTTTCGTAGGCTATTCTAATTTGACTCCTTTCTATTTACCAATGTTTTCTTAGAGTTTACTTTCTTCTTGCTCTCATTCACGCCTGCACCAACTTTAGAATTTGACCATGAATTATGTGACTTCATCTTTGGTTGTGCTCTCTCATAAAGTCTGCCAAGTAATAGTCAATGCCTTATAGATTGAGACTGAAACATTCTCACGTGCATTTGAGTATATGTTCTCAGACCTGCCAAATAAGCTCTGACAAGGTAATCCTTGGGTAACTTGATGTTGGACCAATATTTTAAAGTCATTGGACTTCATAAATGTGCTTTGAGTGTGAATTGAAATGGACCTTTGGACCTTACGTGAATTGATTTGGTTTTATAAAACATGTCATTTGTCCCACAATTGAAAGTATGGGTTATAGTATATATTGAGGAATGTTTATGCAAACCAAAATTAGATCAATCTAATTTGGTTTGGTTCAATTTAATTGATGGTCTAATTTGCGATTGGTTCAATTACATTGATAGGTCGAAGAGTTTTGTTAAAGAGAAGATAATATCTTCTTCTCCAAAAACTAAAAGGCTGAGTCTTGTGGAGAGTTTAAACTAATCTGCTCCACCTTTTTCGGTCTCTACCAATTCCTCAAGTCTCGTGTTGACTCGCCGATTTCGCAGGACAAGCTCAACGACAGGGTCTTCTATCTCTCTATATATGACACCATAACTCAGCTTCTTTGATACTAGTTTTTACACACACAGCTCAAAATTTTATTCCCTGCAAATTAAGTAAGTACTCAAGAGTATTAGTATAATTTTCGTTTGTTGGTATTGTTTTCAAGTGAGAGTGAAATCAATATGTTATTGGTTTTATCCTGAAATTTGATGATCACAAGTCAACCGTCTCACTGTGGGTGATAATTCGAGTTAAGGAAAAAGATTTTTCAATCTCGACTCTGACTGTTTTCCTTAACAAGCATACATTCTGCAATTCATTCATTGTCTGTCTGCACTTCCCGTATTTCGGGTTCTACACTCGACTCTTGTTTGGAGATTCTCAAACCTTTCATGATACTCCATTATGTCTTCTGTTTCCTACAGAATTTTGAAGCTCAGCAATAAGATCTTCTAGAATATCCTCAAATCTCTCCATCAACAAAGTCTTATATGCTTCCTAATTATTGGCCATGTAATCTCCTCTACCATATTGGAATAACGTTATACGTCATGATGCTGCTACTCCATCAAAGTGAATCGTTGCTATGCAAATTTTCATCTCTGGAGGTGTTCAATCGATAAAAAATATCGTCTACTTTGAGCAACCATTCCTTAACATATGCACCATTGAACCGAGGGAACTCTACTTTGTCTAGTTGTGTAATACATGCATAAGGTGTTGTTGATGGTTTCATGGTTGTAGCTTGTCTCACATATGTTTCTATTATATATGGTGGTATGTCGTGCCTAGAGTTAGAGAGATCTAAGACGAACTTTAGTAAAAGTGGCATTTTATATATTAGGGATCCCAAAAATTTATATATATTGAAGGCACTAGGCAAATGCTTCTTCTTTTGTTAATAGCCACGTCTCTAAATGGATATGGTGGTGGAGTTAAACGAGAATCGATGCATGGTGTGTAAGAGGTTAGGCAAGATAAGTGTAACACTTCAACTAACTCGGAGAAACTTTGATCGATCTTTGTGTTTTGCTTGATCATCCTTGCTTCTTGTTCAACAACGACATCCTCTAGTGTGTGAGTGCATTTCAAAACCTGATCATGTCGAGACCCTAAAGCCTACTTATCTTTCTTATTATTGCTTCTCTCAAAAGAGTTTGAGCTCTTGTTACAGTCATAGATGTAGTCCGAAGATTGTGTTTGCTCTAATACTTTTGATGTCCTAAAATAGAATAGGAACAAAATAAGAATAATGTGAATATATTAAGATATAATCAAATCAATGTTCACACGAAACAAAAGTCTGATGTCTTGATGTCAACATCCAATAAAAATAAAATACATTTTTAATCTAAATATCGTTATAAAATAAAAAGGCAAACAATCACTACGTGTTAATGGTATAGTGAAATCCACTATTTTATCTCATTATTTGTATAACATATAATAATATGTCTAATAGAAAATTAGTTCAATATTCATCGTTGAATTTTGGTGAATTTTAAAAATGAAAGATATCAAAAGAATAAAGTTACAAAAAGGTATCCCGTAATAAAAAGAACAAAGCAAGCAGATTTGAACGAATATGAGTCAAATGGGAGCAAAAGTCATTTAGTGTGCACCGTACTACACTCTATAAATGACCTTTCACTCAATCGCATAAATATTTCTTTTTAAATATTTATTTCTCATTTTTATATACATTTTTCAGGCCCAACTTTTTGACGAAAGAAGATAAATAATCTCGCATCGAACTTCTCGTCCCTCCCCCAAATCGTTTTCGACGGAATTAGGGTTAGGGTTTCAATTTCCCCTGTTTCGATTTCTCATCTCTCGTAGCCGTCCATCGACGATGACTGGCAAGGCGAAGCCGAAGAAGCATACGGCCAAGGAGCTCCAAGCGAAAGCCGATGCAGCGCTGACCAATAGAGGCGGAGGAAAGGCTGGTCTCGCTGATAGAACCGGTAAGGAGAAAGGTGGTCACGCTAAGTACGAGTGTCCTCACTGCAAGATCACTGCTCCAGATCTCAAGACGATGCAGATCCATCATGAATCTAAGCATCCGAAATTGCCATATGAAGAGCCGAAGAATCTCCATGAGGCTTTAGCCGCTCCGGAATCTTCCAAGCCTAAACCTGGAATCAGAGGAAGCCTCAAGAAGTGAAGTGATGTTTCTGATGATTGTATCGAAATTTGCTTTGAAAAACTTGCCATCTTTTAGCTGTTTGATGTGAGCATATATAAATCACGTTGATGATGCTTATGTCTTCGTAATTTGTGTCTATGATCATATATAAAAAAGTAACTGATATTTTCTTATGAAATGGTTTGTTTCCAACTTGTGGCTCTTTGTTTCTGAACATTTTGCTGCAAACTCTCTCATTTGGTGATTTTGATAAAGAAGAGTTCTTCGATTCGTATGCTTGTTCAAAAATCAACACAAGCTGATCTATATTCTGGTCAGTCATGTTAGCTTATCAAGATAATCCATTTTTTGGTGATTTTGATGAAAAAAGTTTTGGTTTTGGTTCTTTGATCTATCTATATGCGTATTGAGAATCTTTACAAGTTGCTCTTGAAATTTCTTAACATCTCTGTTTCTTCAGATCAGGCTTAGTACTGTTTTGTTGAAATCTTTGGGTACTAGTGCGGAATAATACTTGTGGCAACACATGTTAATCCTATGAAGAGATTAGTTCTTTGACTTGATGTCAGAAAGCTCAGGGAATCATTTAGTATGTGTTAGATGCATTGTTCGTTAATCTTCCATTAGAAAAAGAAAGATTGTTTAACACTTCATTGTGTGCTTGAGGATGGACGTGAGATTACCACTTATCTAATCTTTCGAATCAGAATCAGTACTTCTTTGTCATTTCTGTTTCTTCTTGTTAGAAGCATCAACGACACTTAAGTCGAACAATTCTGCCTCATATTTTATGAAAAGTCAATTATTTTCATCTTCAAACAGTGATCCACTTAAAATCAGTATATGTTGTACTAGACACACACAAGGTTCAAATATCATAGTTTATGGGGAAACTTGCGAAAGCTAACGGCCCTCAAGACCGATTACATAGTATGCCCATAAACTGGTCATGGGCTTAGTTTGAGGCCCATAATAAATCTAGCAACCAAGGTCACTTAAAAGAGAAGATAATGCTGATTACGGAAACAAAAGCATGTTTGTTTGTTTATTTCTTGTTAGTTTCTTATGAAGAAACAAAGAATCCCTTCTGTAAATTTCTCTGACTCTCAAAGAAAAATCAAATCCGCTGTTTTCTCAAGATTTTAAAAACTATCCTAAAGTTAAAAGAATCATCATCATCATCATCATCATCACGAGCAATGTAAAGAATCAAAATCTAAACAGAGACGAGAAAGAAAACAAACAAAAAATCCGATTTGAAGTCTCTTTCACCCTTTGGTGGCTTGTGGTTTTTGTTGTTCTTGAACAACATTCTCTTCCTGATATAGCAACTTTCTTCTCTTGAGACCATAACCATTGTACTGGTAGATAATGCTATATAGACATTGCCTTAACCTCATCACATCAAAATCCTCTATTAAACTTAAATCTCGTTGCCTCCATTTCAAACCCGCACATTTCTGGTATTCCTCAAGAACTGCTGATAAGCACCAGTTCTGCACTTTCCTCAAGCATCCAACAAGACAACCTGTCCTATGCTGTAATTAGCCAAACACTCGATCTGTTAACTCCACCAAAAGCTTATAAATAAATCATGTTTGATTTGGTCACCTTTCCACGCTTACAATGGATGAGAACTGGATGATTTCTAACATCTGTAACCAAACAAAACTAATTAGCCAGCTGATAGGAGAAGCTAGTCAGACATCAAAGATTGTGTTTGGTTCCTTACCAACTAGGACTCTAAGAGCACTCATGATTGTATCCTTTGGCATAGAAGTTGGAGGATCCTATGAGCGTAAAACAATCCAAATTTAGGAAAACAAGGCATAACCAAAATTTCCAGAGAAGCTATATAAGCTTCAAGAGATTCAATTCAAAAAGTTTTAAAAGAATCATTACCGTTTTGCCTTGGATCCCGAATTGGAAAAGCTTAACGTTGTTGGATGCAAGAGCCTTGAGATTCTCCTCAGGGTATGGTTCAGGACACAGATAGCTGTTTCCAGATAAACCCAACAAAGAAAACTGGTTTTGGTAATCAAAACATTGTGCGGGTCAGTTTCAACTATTAATTCACAAGATATGACTATTTCTAACGATTAACTAATAATAACTTTTAAAAAAGCCATGAAAATTAAAGTGGTAGTTTAATGAAACTTCAACGACAACGATGTGTGATTAAAGATTCTAACTTTATATAATAAATACCTCAGGGGATTCAGAAAAGAGAATCTTACATGATGGATCGAAGATTTAAAGTTGATAAGAAACCGAAATTCTCAATCTGAGGAAACCCAGATCGGTAAATTCCGTCTTCAACCACAGAAAAATTCGGCTGTGGAGTCAAAACTTCGCCGTCGTTATCATCTACGATTAAACCCATCGATTCTAAATACAAATCAGTTAATGTTTCCCTTTCCCTCCGTCTCTCGATTGGGAGACAGAACGATACGAGAGGAAGAGAGAGAGGGCAAAACCCAAAAATCTAGAGAGAGATCGTTACGTTAATTGGACTAAAAAGGTATTTTTTAATTTATTTATATGGATTTACAGGATAACTACTAAGTGGGTTTTAATCTAATCTTATAAAGGAGACGAAGATTTAGAAGGTTTGATAGATTTCTTCGGATGTGGAAAAACATAAAAATTAGATCTTTAGCAAAAGAAAACTATAAAATGGCCTTTAGATTGTTCTTGTTGGATTCTCTGAGGTTTTATAGGGAATGTTTTCTCTGTGGTTTTCACCAGATTATGACACGTGTCACATCTTTCGCTTTTTATTAGTCCATCGGATGACCGATTAGATTCAATTTTAGAATTTCTTATTACCCAATTATCTGTTGTTATAGAATTCTCATTATGTAATTCAATTTTTATCTCATAGATAAGTACAAGACATACTTTCATTTGTGTCAAAATTAAGATACACATAGATAAATCAAAATCAAATTTAATATTTAACAGTATAAATGTATATATATTCCTAATTTTTCATGACATTACTCTTCTTAAAATACTATCAATATATATATATATATAAACCAAATTCATATATCATGATTAATAAAAAAAATTATTCAAATAATGTACAATCACACTTATGTATATTCCAAATACGATTATATATCGTACATTATATCATACATTAAATACCCCATATATATGTCTAAATTCAAAAAGAAAACATAACAATAAGATTAAATAGAGAGAAAGAAAGTGAATTATAAAGAAGGATGAAAATGAGGATTCATATGCTGTATAGTAGGAGCGGCTTGAAGCAACTCGGGCGGTACAAGATGTTCCCATCCTTTACCAGAATTAACTGTAACTCCACTTAATCCGTTATCCCAACCGATGTGGGATACATGTTTTACATTTGTCGGAACTCCTATCTCCATTCCTGATGTCTCTTCTTCTTCTTCATCCTCTTCTTCCTTGTACACTACATATCCATTACTTTTTTTCATTATTTTACTCTTTTTGTTTTAATTTTTTTAGGAAAACATTAGATAATATTACCAAAGAGTTGAGAAATGGTCTTGAAGCTCTTGAAAAGCCGGTTCATACCCGTAGACACCTCCGGTTTAGAAACTGCAAGGAACTTGAAAACATTCTTAATGTTTTCCTCATCTTCTTGATCATGAATCTCTTCTGGAACCACATCATGAGATCAGGATCAATTCAATACACACACACACAAGTATATATGTATATATGTATATATGTATATACAGAGAAAGAGAGAACCTCGAGGAGAGTGATGATGATGAGGTTTAGAGAGAGGAGATAAAACGGCAACACTTGACTCGGAGATACATCCAATGGAGAAAGGAAGCACAACAAGTCTCTCCATTCTATCTCTCATTATCTACTAAGTCTTTCCTTCTAATATACTTATATATATAACAATATGTGTCTATATCTATATATATATAATGAAAATGACAATTCACAACTGTTTTAATGTAATTTTTTTTTCTGTAAGACTGTAAGATTTGGTTAGAATTGAATTTGGTGATGGTCGTGAACTTATGTGTTTTGCTAACTTTGTTGTGAAGTTACAATGATGTTTACGTGTGATGAAGTTGCGGTTCGCTAGAAGAGAAAGTGATTGCTTTCAATTTTTTATTTTATTTTCTTGACTTCAACGACAGTTTGGTAGACTCTTCACTTTGATGACGTATAATTTGCACTATATATATTAGGATATTAAGAATTCTAAATAAGAAAAATATCTACAAGAAACTTTCAGTTTACAAAAATGACTGAAAAAAATTTAGACGTCTTAGAGCATGATTAATGGTGAATTCCTTATAGGGTTCTTATAAAAAAAAATTAAAAAAATTAAAAAAATTAAAAAAAAGAGTCAATCAGGGTTCGCCACGTGGCGAACCCATCTCTTAAATAGGCACCACTAGAGACGGGTTCGCCACGTGGCAAACTCTGATTGGCTCTGCTTTTTTAATTTTTTTTTTTTCTTTTTACATTTTTTTATAAACCTTAAACTTTCGTGTTGAATTCTAAATTTAGTTTCTAACTTTTGTTAGATGATCCAGATTAATTTCATTGTCTAGTGCATTAGCACGATATATTAATGAAATTGTGAGTAATGCAAAATGTAAAATTGGTATTTGGGATCAAAAAATATTAATTTAGAACACATTATGGAACACTTAAGGACAGCTTCAATGAGCCAAAATTAAGGGGTTCTTAAGAATAAATGTAAATTTTAATAAAAAGAAAGAAGTTTGCTTAATGAAGAACTGATTCTTATTTAGGAGGTTGTAGAAAAATTAAGAGACCTTATGTGTCGTGTTTTCATTAGAGTCTGGTCTTATCTTTTTATAACTCGTGTCTTCAAGCGTTTATGTTGGCCAAATTTTTTGACTTTTCCATGAAATCCCGTCAATGATCTCATATTTTGTCTAAATCCTTCTGAAGCCTCGAGTTTTTCTGTATTGATCATGGAAAGCAGCAAGGAAGCTAAGGAGAACTTGGAGATAAGAAATGAAGATCACGAGAGAGTTTTGGAGATTCCAGTCGGTCCAATTACAAGATCACGGGCTAAACAAATCAAGGAGAGCATTTTTGGATTTATTCAAGGCCTTTTGGACAAATAACAACATAAGGAATCTATTGGACTTTATATTTGCCAAGTCCAAACCACTTTGAGCCTTCTACAAGTCCAAGAGAAGTCCTAAATCAAGTCTTAAAGTCCAGCTCATGAATAGTGACGAATTTGGAAGACTAAAAGATATTTTGGAGGTCAAAAGTTCAAGAGTCATTCTCATTCAAGTCATAGTAAATTGTGACATTTACTTGTCATTTACTTAGTAGTCTTTACTCTTCATCTTTAAGACATTCAATAAGTCTAGTAGAATCTAGAGAGTCTTTTCTTTTCTTTATAAACTCATGTAATTCTCATTTGTGAGGATCCAACTTTTTATCAATAAATTTGAGAGTGATTCTCTTTTGTTCTTTGTGAACTTTTCGATCTTTCTTGGCGTGTCATATCCAAGGGATCAAACTGGTTTATCAAGTGATTTCCATCACACTTGTGTGGTCATTCCTAGCCATTGGCGTGAATGGGCGAGTCGAAACAGCAACAATCTTTGGTTTAATATACTAAAGGTGGGAGCTACTCGAGTCAACATTATGTGGTTCCACCACCTTGCTTAATTGAAGTTGAGTTGAAACAACAACAATCTTATGTTTGATATGCATAAGGTGGGGTTTACTCAAGTTCTTTGAAGACCAAGGACTATCCTTACAACTTGGAGTGACATTCCTTCGGGATTCCGCGTCATTTGGTAGCAGAGCACACTTCCAAGTTAGTTAATCTTTTCATTTTATATCTATTCATCTTCTATATTTTCATCATCTACCTTACCAACTTCTATTTTTTCATCTTCAATCTCTTCATCTTCTATCTTTTCATCTTCTATCTTTCCAACTTCTATCTTTTCATATATTATTCTTAATTAATTAAAGAAAAAAAAACAAAAAGAAAGAAAAAAGGAATATCTATAAAAAAAAGAAAACAAAAAGAAAACAAAAAAAAGAAAAAAGAAACTTTTCATCTTCTATTATTTATAAAATAAAATAAAATATTGTTCGTTGTTTGTTTGTGTACCAAGATTTATCTAATACTTGAGTTGTGTGATACTTGTTAGGTCATTGACCCTTGGGGGAAGCAAATCAAAGAGTGCTTGATTAGTTATACAAGAACATTTTGATATTCAAAAAAGAGAGGAAAAAAGTGTAAGGTTGTGAGAACATTTAAGAGAAAAACCAATAATTTGAGGGAAACACTTGTGTGTCAAACACTTTAGAGATTGTGAGGCATTTTTCTATTAACAAATCTTTTTTTATAGGTTCTAAATATGTCAAACGACAATCCGGATGGTGAGCAAATACAAGGAATTCCAAATCTCCAAATTCAAGCTTTGATGGGAGAGATGACCCGTTTGTTGAGAGTTGAGATGGAGGCAGTCAATGAACGTTTGAATCAAGTTTAAAATGAGATAACACTTAGGCAACAACCTCGGCTGCCTAACGTACAAGGAGATCCACCACTGGCTGAAGTACAAAGAGGCGGTGTTAACTACCATGGTCGAGATGAACACTCATCTAACTCGAGTCGAAGGAGACCTAGACGAGCTACGGAAGAAAGAGGTCGGACTGAAGATAATTTAAGGGGACTTAACCTGAAAATTCCATCATTTCAAGGAAATGGCAGTTTTGAGGCGAGTGAAGGCTCTACTTTTAATTTCCGGGTCGGATTTAGGTCTTTGTTGTAATCAAATTAGGTTGATGGAGTTCTTATCGCTTGTATTATTAGAAATCAAAATGATTTGGGATTCACTATTAAGAACACTCATAGTGTATTGTTACAGATACCGGAGACCTAGTAAACTTAGTTGTAATCGTGATCGTAATTCATGGTTTTAAGTATTAGATGAAGCACTGATCAAACTGCTAGTAATTTCTAGCTGAAAGGATTTAATTCAAGCTTGAGTTGAAATTGATGGTTACTTACTGAATCACTATTGTGTGTTTCAAACTAGTTGTGGTAACTTGTAAGATTCAAGGTTGTTTATGTATACTATGCTAGCTCTGATTCATCGATATTTACTACAGGAAAAGTGTTTCAAGCCAATTTCTCTGCCATTCACACCAGATTCTGCTTTCTACAACCTTAGTTTTACAAAAATAAATCAAGAAACACAAAAGGTGGTAGATGTTGGGTCAGGATTGATTCTATTGGTGCACCATCAATCATGCTTAAGGGCATGACTGCACTGTTTCTCCTTCGTCGTTGCTTTAAGGTTAGTTTTCATTTGATTTATTATTAACTTTTAATCTAATATGAAGTTTTCATTTGGTGGAATTGGTTCTCTCTTGTGTCAATGGGCAAATGCGCTTGGAGCCACAGTCATTGGAACTGTCTCAACCAACAAGAAAGCGGCTCAAGCCAAAGAAGATGAATGCCACGATGTTATTATGTACAAGAATGAGGAGAGGCAGTACTCAGGGAATATCTATCAACACATCCATCTGGAAAGAAAAGGTCACAGTTGTCCACTCATCTTCTCGAGTTTCTGTACATTATTTACTCTCATATTCGTCCTTTAAAATTATAGAGAAATTAAACGTATTTGACATAGAGAGATTAGCAGAACTCGTTTGGTTTTTCTAAGGATTTGTCTTTAAAACAAGCAAATATCATAAATGTGTAGATCAAGAGGTAAGATGGTTTTTTTTAAGAACCTCTAATGGGGGTTCTACCATTGGAACCCCTAAAATATTAAAACCAAAACAAGAGTTCTTAACTTGTTACAAATCATAATTTTCATTAAAAATTGTTAAGAACCCCATCAAGAGTTGTAATAGTTGGAGATGGTCTAACAACGTAGAATTGCAGGCTATTTTTGACATTTTTCTTATTATAATTAAATTATAGCTAGAATGATGCAACTAATTTATAATCGTGACATCATGATATGTGTTAGAATATAATTGTTATCATACTTTAGAAATTGAGATCATTTTAATAAAATATATATGATTTAGGGGTCAACCCACTCATTGTCAATTGATTTTGAATTGGAAACCTATAATTTATCATTGTATCAAAACCGCAATCATGGCCCAACAAAGCATGCATAATGATTACCAATTGATTTGGAGTTGAATATCCATAATTTATCAGTTCAAACCCTCTCATCTACAATGTGACTGAAAGCATTATTGGAAATGATCCAATAAATGGATTTGATGGTGAGACTAAGTGTAACTTCAGTTTCATTTGGTAACAAACTTTTGTACATTTTATTTATTATACTTAAATTGGGAAGTTTACACATGTAAAAGAAAAAACAAAATCTACCGGAAGTCAATTAGGACAATCTAAAAACTATGGCCTTGTTCTTTCTGTGGTTGCTATCGCCAGCAACCAGCGACAGCGATCACTATTTCAGTTTTATGTTTTTTAGCATTCGTTGCGACATGTTGTTCTGTTGTTCTTTTTGCAGTTGCTAGCGACCAGCGACTGATCGCAGCGATTAGTCGCTATATTGTTCTTTTTATAGTCGCTATCAACTAACAATTATTTTACAATATTTTTTAATTTTTTAATTTTACATAATTTATAATAATAATTAATATGTAACTGTAATCAAAATATAAAAAATTAAATAATATTTTTTTTAAAATTATAATAATGAAACTTAGCAAAAAAATAAAATATGAGTTAAAATAAGGTAAAATATAATATTTTAATTTTTTTAAAAATATAAAAATATACCATTTAACATTTTTGTTATACTTAATATTTTATTTATATACAAGTTTATTAATATTATACATTCATATATGCAATATAATAATTTATTATCTATTAGTATATATGGCATACAATTATTATGTTACTAATATTTTTAAATTAGAATAAATTAAAAAAATATACAACAAAAAATTATGTTATATACTATATTCTTTTAAACTAAAAATATAAAACAAAATATAAAAATAGAATAAAGTAAAAAATTAACAACAAAAAATTATATTATATATCAAAATTTTAAAATGTCAATAACCAAATATATATATATATATATATATTTATTTTAATTTATTTGTTTATATTTTTTTAACTTTATAATTTTATTTATTTATTAGTTTATATATATGTAAATTATATATGGATATTTATACAAATTTATAGATAGTTACAAAATTTTAACATAATTCTTATAAATTTCAAATTTTTATTTTATTTTTGTAAAATATTTTATTTTATTTGTCTATATATTTTTTTTATTTTTTTAAAATATTAGTAGAAAATGTAATTTTTTTAATTTATTTTATATATATTTGTTATTTTTATATATTATTTTTTATATAATATAAAAAAAAATGTAGTTGTTAGTTTAGTGACTGAAAAATGCTGTCGCTGGTCGCTGGCGATTGGTCGTTGCGATCAGTCGATGAATCAACGACTGCCAAAAGAGCACATGATTTAGTGGCTGTCGCTAGCGACTGCCAAAAGAATAAGACCTATGTAAACTTTGTTATATTCATTATTAGATTAAATTCACATAATCCAAATTTAGATAATTTATTTACATATCGATTTATCTAACGCTTTTTATGTTTCTTGTCACGAAAGCAAAAGTATACTTCTGAAATTTTGGTATTGTGTTTTATAAAAAAAGATAATATACGAATTGTCTTAAAATGGAGTCCACAATGAATACTCAAGACTATAATATATGTATAATGATGGCTTAAATGATTGAAAGGTACGTTAGTTGGAGTCAAAGCAATCTTTTAACATATTGCAAAATATAATCATCAAATGGATAATGCCAACGCCTTCGTTTTCTACTCTATAGATATTTTTGTCCTTTATTCTACCATTTGACACAATGAATAATGTTAATTGACAATTTATCATCAATAAGTACATATAATTGAGCCATGAATTATTTACATATGCAATAGTACAAGTGTAAAGTGTACAACTGATAACATCACAATATTTGGCAATACGAATTGGTTCTTAGATATACTTTTGTTAAGAATAAGAAAATCTAAAACGTTTATAAATTCAGTCATTCAATTTCATCTAAAATAATAATATAACATGTTTTTAGTCAGCTAGTTAAATATTATTCAATTTCAACAATTGAATAGATACTGACTATCCACAATCCAAATCCTAAATAATATTATGTGAAAAAACAATTTTATAAAGTAAAGTTCCAGAAGTAAAGCTATATAACTATTTAAATATTTGACTAAAAATATATTTTATTGTTATTTTGTATCAATATTTGAATATAAAGGGAAAATCCATAATTCAAATCCTAAATAATATTATAAGAAATATAGTTTTATAAAATGTTTTGATAATAAAATATTATTTAGGAGTTGAATTATGGATTATATGTGTCTATCCAAGTTGGAGCGTTATAACGGAGCTAAACAATGAAAGTTATTTTTGATTAGAATACATAACAGTTTTACACGTGTGAAGATCTCTTACTTTTTCGTGATTGGATACATAAAGCCAAACACTCTTCCAATCTAGGTAGTAGTACATGTTAATTTAAGAAGTTAAGACCCGAAGGAAACTTGCGAAACAAAGTAACCGAAGGAACTTGGTAAGCAAGTAACCGAGGGAGTAAGGATGGGACAAGAGGGACGAGAAATGCTAAGGTTCCCTTAGCCTTCAAAGGAGTCGTGGGATTGTCCAAAGGTCCGAAGGAGACCGTTGGAAGAGCTGGAGCGCTTGGTCCCCACACGTGACCCAGGAAGGCGCGCCTGCTCCATGCGCTCCATGGTCTCCCTTCTTTCCTCTTATATTATTTGTTGTATTTTAGTGTCTTGATCATATTAAATGTATAGAGCCTATATATGTATGTAATATGATTAATGAAAACTAAAGTTTTAAATAATTAACAAAGTGAAAAATAAAAAATAAAGGATAGGATCATAAATATATTGTGAAGATTTCCGTCCTAGTAAATATATACAATAATTTTATTTCAAATTTTCATATATTTTTCAAAAGAAACACAGACATATGTATATTAGATTGAAATTGATCATCAACCTCTGAGAAAAAACTCATGAAAAAGATTTAGTCATAGTCAGAGGAATTGTATTCTTCTTCCTCAGGGTCATTTCGAGGCACAGACGACTCATTACTTTCCTCTCCTGCATGAATGTGGTCAAGCCGAATTTCAAGTGTGTCCTCCTCGTCTTCCTCATCATCATCATCATCATGAGAAAGATTATTCATTCTCATGCTTGTGCTCTTCGGCGAATCATCGTGATATTTATTGCTTTCATACCGCAAAGAAGTGCTTTCTTCGTTTGATTTACTGCTGCTTTTACTGCTTAGCCTCTCGTTTTCTTCTTCCTCAGAGCTATAACTGTACTCTATCTTCAAGCTCTGTGCAGTTGCGTTTGTTTCGTTGACAGACCTTATTCTCTGGCTTCCAGCGTCAGAGGAGCTGCTATAGCTTCCAGCTTTTGCAAAACGAGTATGCACCTCTTCTTGACCCTTTTCTGAGTTTGGATCGGATTCATCATCTGAATCTGTTGCAGTGTTTACGTCCTCTGGCTTTATCTGGCTTCTTAAGTCTTCCTTTTTTGAATTTGAATCAGACTCATCATCTGAATCTGTTGCAGTTACTACCTCCTCTTGCTTTTTCTGACTTTTTGTTTTTTTGTTTTCTTCTTCTTCGTCTTCTGAGTCTGATGAAGAACTAGATTTGTTGTCTCCCTCTTTCCGAGGCATAGGAAAAGGAGCTGCAGAATAAGAACTGTGTCTGCTTAAAGCAATCGACATACTCTTGTCCCTAAAGGATAAAATTGGAACCGCCGTTGGAATACCGTCTGCTGTTGACATTGAAAGGAAGCTAAGAGCAACCATTACATCGCTTATCAAAGGACGAGCAGTTGGTTCCTCTTGTAGACACATAGATGCTATTGCCACTGCTTGATTCAAGCCTCTCTCTGAGAAATTATTCTTCAAGATAGGATCTGCCATATCCGGGTACCTTTTTGGGTCTCTAAATATCGGTTGTGCCTGCACAAAACCCAAAATATGTCATCAGAAAGATCTAAAGATTCAAAGAGTAAGTAAAAACATAGGAATGAGTCATACCCAAGTAACTAGATTTTGTTCATCATTAGGCTTAGTGGTGTCAACAGCTCTTCTACCGGTGATGAGTTCGAGCAACACAACTCCAAAGCTATAAACATCGGATTTGACAGTAAGATCATCTCCTCTACTGTACTCAGGCGCGGAATAGCCATAAGTGTCCATAACCCGGGACGAAAGAAACAAGCTATCACCTGTCCTAGGCTCTAGATTTTGCAGACCAAAATCACAAAGCTTAGGGTAAAACTCATCGTCTAACAAGATGTTAGAAGCTTTTAAATCTCGGTATATCACCGATGGATCAACTTTATCGTGCAAGTACTCCAATCCTTGTGCTGCACCAAACGCAATTTTCATCCTTGTTATCCAATCCATGGGTTTCTGGTTTGGCTTTGGATCTGCATATAAAGTTCATTAGCAGCCTCCAAACAAAGACTTAAAAGTTATCTCCTTTAAACACTTAAATAAAGTAAACCATCTTGTAAACCTCAATATACCGTAAAGATGGTCTTGAAGGGAACCTCCAGAGACATATTCAAAGACTAAAAGCCGTTGATCTCCATCAGCACAATATCCCATAAGCTTAACAAGATTCGGGTGTTCGAGTTTAGACAATGACAAGACTTCAGCCTGAAACTCTTTGCTATCATGTAGTCCATGCTTGTCTAGTTGCTTTACAGCTACCAACTACACTCACAAAGCAATAGAATCACTTGAAAGAAAATTGCCGAAAAAGAAAATTCTACTCTGATTCATTGCAAAGGTAGCCAAAGTTGTGAGCTTTGGAGAGGTTTCTGGTTATGGTAGCAAACCTGGCCAGTAGATTGAAGGGTTCCTTTGTAAACCCTACCGAATCCACCTTCTCCTAAGAGACATTCTTGTCGGAAATTCTTTGTTGCTGTCGCTAATTCCCGGAAATTGAATGTTTTCACTGGTAATTGTTCTGTTTCTTTTTCTTCTACTACACGTTTTGTCGTCGCCACTAAAACCAAACATATAAGAAAAATGGGTTTTCAAATTGGAGAAAGTTTAAATCTTTTAAGAGATTAAAATATCAATTATTGATTGATTACCAGGTGGTCTGGATTCCTGTTGGTCATCGTGTTGGTGAGTCTCGGTCTTCCTGCTCTTTTGTGAAGAGAAACACGGAAAACAATTCATTATATTTATCATTCAAGTCAGTGTTGTGCTCATAATCTATAAGCCTAAAACCGAAAAAGAAAAGAAAGAGAAAGAGAGTGGAGAGATTAACAATGGCGGGGTCCTTCAAAAGATTGAAGGACCCACGTTAAAGGAACAAATATTTTGGAAATTGAAAAGAAAAGAAACAGAGAAGAATGCGAAAGGAGAGGAAGAGAGAAAGATAATTAGATAGAGAGAGGTCAAATTGAAGCCAATCAGAATACATGAAGAACAATGAACCATGCGAGAAGAAGGGAGGGAGAGTTTTGGTTGTTTTTATTTTATGTTTCTTTACAAATTCTATTTTTTGTTTTTTTGCTACTTCGCTTATTTCCCTGAAGCATGGAGAGCCATTCTTATTATTGTTTTCTCTAATCTCTAATTTTAAATTCGATTTTGTTGTATAATTCAAATCTTCCAAATGTATTTATTTTAACTCTTTCTAAAAAAATGTATATTTTGATTACTAACTTATAAATACAATGCAGTTTAAAAGACAAATTAACAAGATTTCGTAAATTTTTTTTTTTTTTGACAACGGCATAATAAGCAACAAATCATAAAGACAAAAGCAAAAAGTCACCGATCAAAGCGGAACTTTTTTGCCCGGCGGGCTAGAGAATCCGCTTTATGATTAAGTGACCTCGGAATAACTAAAAGAGAAAAAACCAAGAACAAAGAGCGTAGACTCACGAACATCTCCTGGTATGGAATGAAAGCAGGCCAATCTTCTGGTTGCTCCAGGATCCTCACCACCGTCTCACAGTCTTTCGAGAGCTCCACCTCTAGCACGTGGCGGCTTACCAAGGCTTCCATCACCCATAAGACTGCTTCCACCTCCGCATGTGTAGCTGACAGACATCTTGAAACGCCTTTAGATCCTTCTTGTTCTCCACCCATTGTATCTGGGAAGCAGAACCAACCTAAACCCGAGTAGCGGTCGGTAATCTTTCAGGACGCGTCTACAAAGCATTTAAAGCTTGTAAACTGCATATTAGCTGTGGTAGGGAAAACTATGCGCGATTTTCTGACTTTGCTCCATATCAATGGAGGGTCAAAACCAAGTGACACCCCTGAAAGTGCCGCTATCCATTCTGCATAATCAGCATCAGCAAAGCTCAATACCCTTTGCGGGTTTATGATTGTTCCTGAGAAACAGAAAGCATTCCTCGCTTTCCATATTTGCCATATTATCCATGGGAATACCTGACAGTCAACATTTGTCGACATCATCCTAAACATGTAATCCAGGTTAACCCATACAGACGCCCCGGGAAATAAAATCGGTGGTGACGGTATACGAGACAAATCCCAGACCTAAAGGGCCGGTGGGCAGAGGAACAGAGCATGATTAATGGACTCTTGTGCCTCATCACATCAGGTACAACTAGGATCAGAGATGATTCTTCTCTTGACAATGTTTTTACTGACCGCCAAACAACCTGACAAAATTTGCCAGAGAAAATGCTTGATCTTGTTTGGGCATGTCAGCTTCCATACATTACTATATAGGGACTCGAAGCCGGATCCCATTTGACCTTGGTCCCTATCAGACATAATTTCAGCCAAACGATATCCTGACTTTACCGAATATCGTCCCGTAGCCGTATAATGCCAGCCCCAGTAGTCATGGCGATCCCCTAATGGAATAGGAATGCCAAGAATTAAGTTTGCATCTTGCAGATCAAAATACTAGCGGACTAAGGTCTCCTTCCATTTTCCCATAGACTTGTCGATAAATTGATCCAAAGTCAAATCTGGGTACAAGCTTTCATTTGACCATCTCGCCGTTCGCGGATTAATGTCTGGAATCCAAGGATCTTTCCAAACCTTAATCGTTGTCCCATTTCCAATTCGCCTAATACCCCCTTTATCTACTAGGCTTCTGGCTGAGTACAAACTACACACCCGTATAATGGGAGGCTCTTCATATTTACATCTAAAAAACATTGATCTTTATAGTAACGCCCTTTGAGCACCTTTGCCAATAGAGACTCCGGGTGATCTAAGAGTCGCCAGAGTTGTTTAGCCAGCATTGCGGTGTTAAAATCTTCTAATCTGCGAAAACCCAAGCCCCCTGCTGTTTTAGATTTACATAGTGCATCCCATTGACGCCAATGTATTCCGCCCGATTCACCAGTCCCAGACCACCAAAAATCAGCAATCGCCGAGACTAAATTCTAAATGACTCCCTGGGGCAGCCTATAGCAAGACATGACATACGTTGGCAAAGCTGTTAAAACATACTTGATTAACACCTCTTTCCCAGCTTTAGATAAAAATATAGTCGACCAATTACTAATGCGGGCCTGCAACTTTTCCTTAACAAAGGAAAACACTTTTGTTTTTGCTCCTCCTATATTTTCTGGGAGTCCTAAATATGTTCCCATACCTCCTAGCTTATTGATTCCTAGAATCTGTTGTATCTCCAATTGTACTGGTTGCATGACCGTGTGACCAAATTGTATAGATGATTTCTCAAAATTGATCTGTTGACCCGAAATCGATTCATACTCTTTTAAAATCATCAGAATTTGTTTGGCTTCTTCTAAATTTGCCTTACAAAAAAACAAGCTATCATCTGCAAACAGAAGATGCGAAATAGGCGGACTTGCCCGAGCTATGGGGAGTCCTGTAAATAACTTGCGTGATTCAGTCACCTTTAATCGACATATGAGCCATTTTGTACACAAAATGAAAACATAGGGCGACAAAGGATCCACTTGTCTGAGTCCCCGCTTAGGTATGATGCAACCCCCCGGGGCACCGTTGATAAGCATTGTATACTCAACCGGGGTTAGACAAAACATTATGCACTGTACCCAAGTAGCACAAAAGCCCATTTGATATAGGAGAGCTCTGACGAAATTCCATTCTATTCTGTCGTAAGCCTTACTCATATCAGTCTTAATAGCCATATACTTGCCTTTCACTGAATCATTTGTACGTAGAGCATGGAACATTTCCTGTGCTATCAATATATTATCCGAAATCAACCTTCCAGGGATGAAAGCCGATTGAGTTTCCGAAATCAGTTTTGGCAAGAACCTCTTTAGTCTTAAACACAACACCTTAAAAATCAACTTATAACCAACATTGCATAAACTTATTGGTCTAAATTCCGTCATTTTCGTTGGAAGTGCTAATTTTGGAATAAGACAAATATTTGTCTTATTCAAACTTTTCTCAAAGCATCCTAGAGTTAAGAATTTATTAACCAAATATACTAAATCCTCCTTAACCGTCTTCCATGAGTGTTGGAAAAACAAAGCAGTCATACCATCCTGACCCGGTGTTTTCCCTGGGTCCAACATGAATAATGCGGATCGAACTTCTTCCTCCGTTGCCACTCGCATCAACCATTGATTATCCAAGTCCGTTATCCTGGATTTAATAACATCGCAATTTGTTCTTGTGTGCTCACCACTAGAAAACAAATCTCTAAAATACCTCGACGCTTCCTCAAAAAGATCCTCCTCTCTGGTAATCCAATATCCTTGCGGATTTAGGAGACCTACAATTTTATTTTTGGCTTTACGTTGCTGTGTTTGAGCATGGAAAAACTTTGTATTTTCGTCCCCCTCCAATAACCATTGATTTCGACTTTTTTGTTTCCAAAAAGCCTCTTCTTCCAAATATGCTTGTTTCAACTCTATTGTTGCCTTCACAATTGCATCCCGGTTCTCAGCAGAGGAATTCTTGCAATCTTCCAGATTCTGTTTTAGTTCTTCTAATTTATGGCGTCCTGTGGAAGCTTGCTTGCTTCTCCAATGGGAAATTTCCCGCCGGCAGCATCTGACTTTCTTGACAAAAGACAATCTGCTGCTAACCGAAAATCCCTGCCAGCTTTTTTCCACAACATCTTGATACCCCTCCTTACCAATCCACCTTTTATCAAAAATAAATTGCTTTTTAGCCCTCGAATTCTGGATCCTGAAACGCCAAATGATAGGTCTATGATCTGATCTGATCATCTCCATATATTCCACCTCAGATAAAGGAAATTAGCCATGCCAATCCCCATTTCTGAACGCTTTGTCTAACATACACCTCACTACACCTCTGTGACATACTCCCCGTCAGGACCAGGTATTCCCTATTTTAGGAAATTCTACTAGACCATAATCACGAATCATCTGATTGAAGGTCATAAAAGACAGGGCACTTCGTAAAACTCCCCCTTGCTTTTCGTGGTTTCCTGTTAATTCGTTAAAATCTTCAATAATCAACCATGGTATTGATCTGTTAATCCTCATACGAGTTAATCTTTCCCATATATAATCACGATATCTTTGTTCAGGCTCTCCATAAAAAAAAGTTACAAAAATTTTGTGCCCTTCAACCTCGATTGTAATATCAATCATATTTTTATTCTTGTAATTAATATTCATTACAAAAAGGTCTGAAAAAAATAAAGTCAGGCCCCACTATTTCCAATTGGTTCAACCGTGGTTAAGAATTTATAACCTAGGTGAAGTTGTATTTTTTCCAGAAATACAAAATTATTCTTAGTCTTTGACAAAAATAGGAAATCAGGTCTATGTTTTGTCCAAATATCTCTAAGATAACTAATAGAAACTTTATTTCCAATTCCCTGGCAGTTCCAACATAATGTTTTAATATTCATATTAAAATTAATAAAGCTGGAGTATTATGACACTCCGAAAATTTCCGTGTCAGTACTTGACAAAATCCTGACATGAAAGGATCTACCCTAATTGCAAGCACACTTTTGTGGCCATTCACAACGGCCCTTACTTTCCAGGCCCATCCAAATTTATTTAAAGGTCTAACACTTATAGGCCCACTCTTGACCCATCTATTCAATTGTATAAACATACTTAAGATCATTTGAATGGGCTGCGGCCCATACATTCTCTCCATTTCATATTTATTCTCCCAAAGTATGAAAAGCCTTTCATTCCTTAAAAATAGAAACATAACTCTTATTATTTGGAAAAAATAGCAAAATCTGGAAATCCAGATTGCCTAACAACTTGTCTTAGACCATTATTTAGTACATAATCATAACAGAAGAAAAACATAAACATCATTAAAAACTAGACTTTTTTAGAGCCTTTTCCTGCTCTTTGATCTTCAATTCCTTAAGTTTTGCTCTGGGTGTTTTCCTTGGTGACATTGTTCCCATAAGCATTAGTTTCTTTGTGCTCACACCCCGCATTGGAATCAGTGCTCTAACCAAATTCTTTCCAGTTCCAGCCACCTTTGGAGCCAAAGTAGCATCCTTATCGCTTTGCATTTGAGCCACAAAAGCAGAGTGGAGTTGTTCCTCTTCCTTCTTTGACAAATCATGTAATGTCGTCTCTACATCCACGGTATCCGCTGTGGCCATAGCTGATTGCTCTTGCAGCTCTAATTCAGCAGCAGATGCAAAAGTCTCATCAATCTGCTCACCACTAACCCACTGCATATTATCCAACTCATTCTCTGTCCTAGACTGCCCTAAATCCAGGTTCACTACTGCCTCAGAATCTACAGCATCATTCACCATTATTCCGGCTGCAGTCTCAGCCTTCTCACCCACTGTGTCTTGGAACAATGGTCTTCTAACTTTAGTTCCAGAGAGACCCATCTTTTCCTTTTCTGATCCCTGAAAATGAGCTATGATTAGTACCAGATTAGCTGCAGTGTTATAGGTTTGTGTATAAAGTTCTCGCCATACCTTATCACTCTTTCCAACCAAAGTCTGATCAGTTACAGGCTCTCGGCTCCTTTTATTACCTATTGCAGCATCCCTAGCGGCAATAGCCTTTGACACTAAACCAGGGTTTTTTTTTCCCCCAAGTAGTGCTCCTTTGAAGCTTCTGTTTTTACCAGAAAATCCTACCCCACGACTATCAGCCCCAGATTTCTCTATATTTTCCTGTTTAGCTTTGTTACACACACTAGCCTCGTGTGTCATTCTATAACAAAGAGAGCAAAACCCGACCAGCCTCTTATATTCGAACATTACTTTGGACTATCTATCCTCCTCAAACTCTAAGATCGAGGAGAACACCAATGGTTTAGAACATGATACCTCAATTAGCACTTGACCCTTTAGGACATCAATATTAATCACTGAGCCTAAAGAGCCCGCTACCAGCTCATAAACCTCCTCTACTCTATACTCGAAAGGTATACCCGTTATCCTAATCCACAAACGTCTTAAATTTGGGTAGTCCGCGTTTGCCATCGCTTTCCACGGGGCATACGCGACCATCCAATTATCAAAGTTAACAGACCCGTAATCTAGGACACTAAGTAAATCAGATTCAGTTTGGAATTCAAATTGAAACCGACCATTCCCCAAATTAAGACCACATACCCTTCCCACTAAATTCCAAAATTGAGGCATCCTAAAAAGAAACGTATCTACATTCTGGATACCTGGGTTTAAGCAACGACCCATTAGGACTTTCGAACTTCGTGCGAGCAGCTCTGTGTTACCAATTTTTGGAATCCGTATCTTCAACACCCGAGGTGGTGAAGTACCCGACACACCCTTCTTATATAAAGCTATCTGTGCCATGTAAGAAGATGCAGCAAAATCTTCGATTAAAGAAGAGAAGCAGCAGAATACAATTTTCAGAGAAGGCAATTTATAAGGTACTGCAGAGAAAACGTAAACCACCAAATGACTTTATACCCAAACCAGCTCACGCCAATCTGTTGTAACTTAGCCCTATTATTTAGGTCTGTTAGCCTCGTACAGATCCTAACTGTTTTCAATACCACAAATTTTAAATTTATCTTATCCCTAAGATGTAGGACCCTTTCCAAAAGATATTGCAATTCGATTCTTGTGAATCTGTATACCCAACTCTTATTCAAAAATTGAATCCTTAATTGTTTGACTAATTTACCACATCCCCTTAAAGAGGAAATTACTCCTCCCCTAACCTGCCGCGTTAATTTAACAACCACATAAACCACACATATGAATTCCCTAACACATGATAGTCCCAGAAAATTCTCCTTTTTACTAATTGAGCAAATCCTCCTCAAGACACTCATTACTAAAGATCCTCGGATTGCCTACGATTCAAACTCTTCCCAGACACCAGTTTTTAAGGTTATAAAACCCGAGATCTAAAGTTCCTAATATATCATCGACCAGTAGGCAAAGATTAAGCATCACAGCTCGCAAGAAATTAGCAGAACTGACCTTGTGACTTAATTGCATCAAACTCTCGCCATCCTTCTTTACTAGTGATGACACTCCAGATTTTTCCTCCCAAGTATTTGTTTTGACATCGCCACTTCCTGAAAGGCAATAGAACGTACCATTTATATTAATTGAAAAGTCAATTTGCGACCCTAAACTATAATGTATAGAGTAACGCACAAAGATTTTATTTTCCATATTCCTTATACCCAATATCTGTATGTAACCACAACCAAAATTTGCGTTTACCCATATCAAAATCCGGATCAGTTTATAGGTCAATACACTATCGTCGTCCCCCAACCATTCTCTTCCCCCATCTCTATGAATATTAACGATATTTGAAACTCTAGGCTCATTGTCAAATCCGTTCAACTTACAAATCAAAAATCTGAGTTCATGATAACGATTCATCAAACACTGATGAAGCCTTATACCCTTTCCCTTAGGTGAAACACTATTCTGATGCCCAAAACATTGTTCCCCAAGACCATCTACCGTAACCATTTCAAACAATTCCAAAGTACTTATCACATTTCGGCTCATCTTATATGATCCTTTTCTGGAGGTAATATTACCAGAAATAGGACCCATTGACACCCAACATAACCAAGTTGCTCTTAGGCAGCCATGATATTCCACCTTCAAAGCCAAATCCCAATATTTTAGATACAAACCCACAATATAGCTAATCATCTTAAACACTTACCTTCGGCGCTCTTCAATGACAGAAAAAGGCGCGGTCACATGAGAGACTCAGAGAGACTTACCTTCGGCCAGAGCCAGGAGCTGCACCGGTGTTGAAACCACAGCGGGAGAGAGAAGCAAAAACCCCTAGAAAACCCACTAACCCGGAACACAAAACTCCCAAACCCTAGACGCATAACCCTCTCCTCAGACCCCAAAGCAAACCCTCGGCTATCTATAACCCCAAAAACCCTAAGAAATTGCTAATCCCAGAGCCCTAAAACACCAAACACTTCTCTGAAACCTTCAGCGCTCCTACCCCGAAGCCTCCCAAAGCCGCTCTAACCCTAATTGAAACCTTCGACACCGGAACTCAGCTCTTAAACGGCGTCCCTGAAGCCGGAGAGCTACCCCCGAGAACCCGAAAACCCGAAAACCTAGAGCCCCGCCATCTAAAACGAGAGAAAACAGACGAACTCCGTTTAGTGCTTAAAAAACTTCGTAAACATTCGTAAATTCGTAAAATTTATTTCAAATGAATGTTTATTATCCTTTTGTTTTAATCTTTTCAACAATTATAGATCAACAAAACTTAATTCATAAGTAATTCCAAATCTAAACTTCAAGTAATATCACAATGAATTATGCTACTAGTCTGAATCTGAAAATTTCACATTTATTAGATTTGTTTCATTTTATAAGATGTTTTGTGATTTTCCATGTAAAATTTAATGTGGAGTTTAGCTTAGAAGTACTGAAATACTTGCAATATCTATTATTGATCATTAAGTTGAATATGTAAATCTACATGAAAGAAAAAAAATGACGGCTTTGAGTGCGACTCAATGTGTGATTTGTCAGTGTGTTTCAAGGTGATCGTGATGAGACAATGGTGGATTCGACGTATAGGGTTCCTCCGCCTAATGTTCCTCCAGATAAGGGCTCCTCTTGGGCAGCAAAGGTGAGTGAATCGAGTGTAGGTGGTTTATTGCTCCTAAGAGTTTAATCGAGGATGTGTTTATCACATAGTGAAAATTGCGTATCCAAATGGAGAGGATGGAGAGGTTGTAGTGTCTGTGGAACCGGTTGTGTTTGAAGAGATGAATAAGATATGGAAGAATTTCATGGTTATCAAGGTGTTAGGTATTCATGTTCTAATTCACGTTTAGAGAAGGAAATTTCAAGAAATATGGAAGCCGCAAGGGATGATGAATGTTATTGATTTACCACGACAATTTTTTATAATATGATTTGACCTAGAAGATGATTACTCGGCAGTGTTGTCTGGTGGTCCATGGAAAGTGTTTGGGAATTACATCCTTACGCAATCATGGTCTTCAGACTTTGATCCACGATGTGACGTCATTAGCAGAACACCTGTATGGATAAGACTAATTGATGTTTCAGTTAAATTTTACCATAAAGCTCTTCTATTGAGTATCGTTGAGGGTATTGGTAGGCCAATTTGAGTGGACATGAATACATCAAGTTTCGGAAGAGCGAAATTCGCAAGGATATGTGTGGAAGTCAATTTACGGAAGGCTCTCAAGGGCTCAATTCATTGTGACGATGAGAGATATTTTATTGATTATGAGGGATTGAATACTTTATGTTTTGGATGTGGTTTATATGGACATCTCATTCATTCTTGTCCGACTTGTGTGAATAGAACGACTTCAGTAACTACTCCTCTGACGAATACTCAAGTGCATGTTGAACCTTTGGTGGCAGATGATGGGGTTACAACGGTATGACAGCCGAGTCACAAAAAGAATACTCTGATGGTGTCTAGTGTGAGTGGTCCTTCTCTAAATAAGGAAACTACATGACGATCATTATAGGAAATCTCGGTAACTAAGGCTTTTGACAATATCCATATCTCTCACCAATTTGGAAATTTGAAAAAGGAGAATATCACGTGTGAGGCAAGTAAGGGAACTGTTTTTCGGAGGCAGTTAAGGAGAATATCTTCTCCTTTACTGAGAAGACCAAAGAAAGCGCTGAGCCCAGTGAGAAGAGGGTAAATCTAACTTTTAGAATGAGAAGGTCTAAGGTCTAATCTCAAGGATAAGAGGCTGGTTTCAAAGAAGACAAATGAGGGATTTTGGGCTAAAGACGTTGGTTGGTAAGAGAAAGCAGAGTAAAAATCATAGGCCGGTTTGAGGGCTTATTTTTGGCTCGGTTCCAAGACATCTGGAGGTATCTTCTTCGGAAAAGAAGTTGAGAATTGAGTTAGATAATACTGGTCGGGACGGTGGAATTGGTGTGGTTGAGAGAAGTAATTATGTATTGATCGAAACTCCTACCTCTAATGCGGGTAGTGTTACAATGGGGCAGGAAGGGGCGCAATCAGTTTTCGTTCCTCTTCATCAGTCAAAAATTGCAATGGTCAACAAATATTGGTCCCTGGTGATTCTTATGACTTCCAAGTTTTTTTAATGATGAATTTTTTACTTTCGTATTGTCGGGGGGGGGGGGGGGGGGGGGGGGGGGGGGGGGGGGGGGGCTAATAAACCCAATTTTCAAAGATCAATTTGGTAATGTAATTTTTAAATTTATAAACATTTTGATCTTCCATTAATTGATACTCGTTTTCCTTAACAACAAAAACATGTGGAACATTTGTTAGGTAATCACATTGGAGAAACATAAGGAAAAGACTTACATAGAGAAGGTTCTGAACAACAATCCAGCAAGTCAGTGTGCCAATCTTCATGGTGTTGTGATGATCTTTTTGAAAGTAGATCATCTCTAGATGAAACATACGACGTTGATCTACATTCAACAATAACATTCCAAAGCCTTCAATCATGAAACGTGCACAACACATTAAGTATATGAAACTTTTTATAGTGAATGGAGATTAACCTTGAAATTGCACGAATACGACCACTATCTGTTTCATATGAATCATCTTTCTTCTTGCTAGATTTACGTTATTCTCTTCTAGAATTCTTCTTAGTCAACTCCTTCTCAGAATCAGGATCAACAGAAGCAACATTTTGCATAACATCAATCAAGTGTTGTATGACTTCACATTGATCTGCATCATAACGTGCACGTGAACACTGCAACTCAAATTGCAATTTCTCCTCCTCTGTTTGAGAGCTTCACAAAATCTCATTTTAGAGTAAGAACGAGAGAGTGTTTTCTTCAAAACTGATGCAGCAACTTTTCTTGTCGATTCTTGTTTCAAAATAACATCTTGCACTCTTCTATCTTCGTCATCAAGTGTGTACTCACGCTGATCATGATCAATTACTTCCAACCTCTCCTGCATAACAAATCACATTCTATATATCCAAAAATGGCAACAACACCAACAAAAACTGGTAAAAATGCAAGCTAATTTACCCGAATCCAAACATTGTCAACCAAAGTAATAAGTGGAATGATCTTGAGATACCGATTCGAAATTGATAAACAATGTTCCAACCCATAGCCAACAAGTAAAGATAACTCTTTTCCTCACAACTATTAACTAGAATGTAAGATCTTCTAAGAGCATCCTCAAGCCCTTTAAGCGGCTCAAGAATCTCAGGACATTGCTTTAACTCAAAGATTTTAAGTTGCTCAAGCAAATTACCAATGAGCTTAAGATATTGAGCAAATTGACGACAATTTTCTTGCATTCCTCTTTTAACACACATTTACTACACACCTATTACACAAAGTATACTTGGTTAGATACAGTTGAGTAGTTACAAAAGTGATGAAGACAATGTAGTGTTTGTGTGTATACATATATAAGCTTACATTATTCTCATGGATATCGAAAAAGTTGTGCAATGTTTTAGGTGCGAAAATTGTCCTTTTTTCCAAACCCGGAAAACCAAAGAGCACAATCTTTCTTCAGGTTGCTGCCTGACAATTTTCGCCTGTCAAAGTTTGGGGGTTTGACAATTTCTAAAGGTGGATGCTAGAGGTCAAAGTGGGGGATTATGGATTTTATGGCGCTCGGACGTTGGTATTGTAATGGTGATGGGCTCGTCAGAACATTATATTCATGTTGCTATTGGTGAATGAATGTGTGAGTGTTGATAATCTCGTTGTGGTATATGCAGCTCCTTCGGTGAGTCGTCGGAGTGGTCTTTGGGAACAATTATGTTCTGTGATTTGGAATGTTTGTGGACCTTTGTTCATTTGTGGTGATTTTAACACCATTATACGTTTATATGAGTATTGGTGGTAAAGGGAGATTATCGTTCAGACTATGTTGCTTTTGGTGATTGGATCAATCAGTTATCTTTTATTGACATGGAATTTAAGGGCAGCTAGTATACATGGCATCGAGGTCATTTACAAAGGTCTTATGTGGCTAAAACATTGGACCAGATTTTGTTGTTGTGCGGAAGCAAAGCTGCAGTGGCAGGACACTTCAGTGTAGCACCTTCCTTTTCTTTCGTCAGATCATACTCCTCTTCATGTCCAGTTCTCCCTATTTTTCGTTCGGGATCCTAGCCGTCGACCTTTTAGGTTTGAACCCACTTGGCTTAAGAATGAAGGCTTCAAAGAGCTCCTTAATCAATCATGGAATAGTACTGATGTTTTTCTTGAGAAGGATGTGAGTTTGAATAAGGATTTGGAATTTTTTCTTGAACAAGAGGAATTATTGTGGTTTCAAAAGCCTCGTGAGAAGTGGATCGCTTTAGGGGACCGTAATACAAGCTTTTTCACACGTCTACAATGATCCAGAGGAGACATAATAGAGTAGAGATGTTGTTGAATCATGCTGGTCATTGGTATTTGGAACCAATGTCTTTAGAACATATTGTAGTCAACTTCAACAAATCACTTTACTCAGATCAGGACATAGTCAGGGATGCTGTCCACTTACCAACGACATGTTTCATTATCTTCTCAAGAGATGAACTTCAAATTTTTGAGAAGCCATTTTCCCCGAAAGAGATTGAAGATGGAGTAAGGAAGATGGGTAAATTTAAAACTCGTGGACCGGATGGTTTCCAACCGATTTTTTATCAGGAATGTTGGAAAGTTGTGGGTTCGTCGGTGTGTTGGTTTATGCTAGAATTTCTTGGATCAGGGAAACTACCGGAGGGTCTTAATGACGTGCTGGTCACACTTATCCTAAAAGTTCTGAAGCCTGAACGTATGTCGCAGTTCAGACCAATTAGTCTTTGCAACGTTTTGTTCAAGATAATTACAAAGGCCCTGGTCTCGCATTTAATGAGTGTTATGCCTACTCTAGTTGGTCCAGCGCAATCCAACTTTAGTCTCGGAAGATTAAGTCTTGATAATGTGGTTGTGGTTCACCTTTCTATATGGCTTTATCTTCACCAAGCCATTATGCAAATTCTGAAAGGTTCAGAAGGCATTTGGCTGCAACGAACATCTGCGTGGTTTGTAAAGAAGATGAGGAAACAATAATCCATCTCCTCCATGATTGCCCTGCAATGTTTGGTATTTGGTATCGTACTGTTTCACATCAGTTACGCTCCCAACTTTCTTCAGCTTCAATTCTCGATTGGCTATATTTAAATCTTGGTGTTTGGCGAACATTATTTGTCATGTCAATTTGGTGGGCATGGAAATGGAAGTGTGGAAATGTATTTGGTTCAAATGCACGGTGTAGAGATAGAGTGCAGTTTTTTTAGTCTTTATCGGATGAACTAGCTTTTCTGTTTCGAGCTCGACATGCTAAGCTTCAGGGCCAAGACGAGCAACGAGGTTGATATCATGGACACCACCGGAGGAAGGGTGGTTCAAAATCAATACCAATAGAGCATCATGTGGTAATCCAGGAGATGCTACTGCAGGTGCTGTTTTTAGAGATAGTAGTGGTGATTGGTGTAAGGGATTTTCTCTTAACATTGGAATATGCTTTGCACACCTTGCTGAACTTTAGGGTGTGTACTATGGATTGGTTATAGCTTGGGAGAAGCAAGTGAAACGGCTCGAGGTGGAGATAGACTTGAAGATTGTAGTTGGTATTCTTAAGACGAAGATTTGTGATTCTCATCTTTTATCGTTCCTACCAGGCTTGTGCTATGGCTTCATAGCAAGGGTCTGGATAGTCCGGATTAGTCATGTGTATAGGGAGATAAACCAGTTAGTTGACGGTTTGACAAACTATACATTTACTTTACCTTATGGGTTTCATTCTTTTGATTTGATTCCATATTCTTTTATTTCTTTATTAGACCATGATGTTTATTGGTCTGCGTATCCAAGATAGATTTTGATGTAAGTCTCTAGTTTTTTTTAAATAAATTTGTGAGCTTAACTCGTATCCTTTCACCAAAATAATATATTATTGATCAAATTATATTAAATTATAATATTAACTTTTTTAGAAAAATTATCAATTTTTTTAATAAAAATGTATACGACTAAATATTTAATAAAATGGGATACAAAAGTATAAAAATACATTTAGCCGTTTTCCAAAATTTAATCACCTTATTTAAAAATTTTGCTATTAAGTAAAATCATGATCAATGTTATAACACAATATAGGATTCTTGCTTTATTTTATGCTCTTAAAGAAAATATGATTTACTAAGAGTTTAGATATGATATCAAACAAGAGAGATAAATTTCTTTCTACACTAAGCTATACCATTATGTCGTTTAACATTTTAGAATTAATTACCAATTAATTACCTAAAAGATATAAATTAGTAAATCTTTCCAAAACATGAATAAGAATGGATTTCTTTCCAAAATAGGAACAACTGAAATGTTTAGAATATTGACTTGAGTGAGAATTAAGTTAATTCACCGAATTAAATTCAACAAGTTAAATGTGAAGCAAGTAAATGTCTCGGTTGATTTGAGTGGCAAACAAGTTATTTGTCAGCAATCCGAGCAATCCGTACAAGGATGAGAAGAAATTCATACAAGATCATTATGTGAAGAAGCATATAGCCGCTGAAGAAAAGAACTAAGTGATCTAAACAATATTTTAAGAAGTTTGTTAATGCGTAAATTGTGTGATCCAAGGCAATAAAGCAAACTCTCTTAGAAACAAACTACAAGTTATGAAAGTCTTCCTAAATGTCACATGATCAAGTTAAGAGTTGGATAAGGTCACATATGAAGCTTAGTGACCGACAGGAGCAGTCTCTTTCAAACACAAAACCGAGAAAGGGGAGAGACAGAATTCTTTCTCAAAATCGATTTGTTTGTATAGATCTAGGGTTTTACTTGTATATATATATATATATTATAGCTAACCATTTGTAGAAATTAAAAAAGAATACATTCAACGGGATTTAAAGCCACTAGGCTAGTGAACAAAAAAAAAAAAAACACTCAGTTTTTCATAAAAACTCTCTCAATCTCAATTTTATGGCTTCAATACACTCAACACTCTCAAATTTCCATTACTCTCACAAACTTTTAATCTCTTTATTCTCAAAACATTCTCATCTATTCTCATTTAAATTCCAACATAGAAGACCAATGTACCCTTCCGGAGATTTCTCCATCTCTTCATTTCCTTCCTCCTGGATCAATATGGCCTTCTTCTCCTCCTGCATTTTTTTCTCCAATTATCGGCGCTGAGTATTAGAACTCCGATCTACTTTGAAGCTTTGAAGGTTTTGTCGAGATCTAAGTGTTTAACGAAGTTCTCAACATCCGCTGACGGCTTGGTAGGCGATTACGAAACCCTAGACAAGAGCGACGGCGATGGTAGTGTCAATGACGGTGATGGAAATAACGGATGACGAGAGTATACTAAGAAGATCAATTCAAGTGACTCTACATCACTTGGAATCCGCGAGCCAATTTATAAGGTTTAATGCTACTTTTTTAATATCTTTTTTTCTCTGATTAATCATGAAGTTTTGAAGATTTTCTCGCCAATTCTAGTTATTTACTTATCAATCACAAAAGAGGACCTTTACATCTTAAGCAAATCGAATTGCATGTTCGTATGCACGTTCACTTCGGTTGGTGAATTCGTATAAGAAAGTAGACATATAAATTTTGAGGAATCTTGTCACACAACAGTGACTTCTTTCTTAAACCTGAAAGCTTTGGTTGAAGCTGCCACCTTTTGTGTCTCATCAAATTTCTGACTTAGTGTGAAAAAAAATAATTTGTTGAAGTGAAGGCGACTGGAGCAATATCTACAAAGAAAATTAACAGACAATGACTTGAGCCTTTTACTTAATGAACAAAATCTACTACCTTTGGCGATATCTCAACTATCACATTGTAAATGTACATTTTATTGTGATGTTGGTAATTTTTTCAACTTTAACTCTTTCTCTGATATTTCTAATCTTATCTTTAGGTTTTCGTCCTATGGATATTCGAAGCGATGATCCCTCATTGTTTATGACAAACTCACTGCCATTTCTACTGGGGAAGAGCTTATACAATTAAAAGATTGAATAGAAAACTTTAATGGACCCCCAAAACATCTGTATTTCAACATTCTGTATTTTATTATATGGTACATTTAATGTACTATAGGTCCGTGAACATGTGATTCTGCTAAACTTGGGTTCTCTACAAGTATTAGCAATGCGAGGTCATTTTCTTATATTTGATTATAACTGGTAATCTTGGTCGCAATATCTCTTCTTGTCTTCTGATTATTCAATATATTCTAAGTATTGTTTATGTGAATCTAAAACACTTGCAGAAGAGGAGGAAGGGCTTTTGTAGATACATTGATGCCAGTGCCACAGCTCAACCCAAGAAGTATGAATGGCGGACACTCCATGCCGTTTGAGCTCAAGGTTGGTTTGGCTCATAAACAACTTGATGGATGATGTTTGGTTATTTTCGTGAAAAGGAAGAGATAAAAGTTTTGTATACAGACTAAAGATTATGACACTCAAGAATCCAAGGATCTAACGAATAGAGCAAAGGCTTATGGACACATAACCCCGTGTAACGTGTCTATTAACAGAAAAAAACATTTATACTAAAGCTCTAAAATATATAAATTTATGGGAATTTTTAATATATAGAAGACTTTTTTTAACTAAAGTTTGCTATAAGTCTCTCCACCACCGCCAACTCCAGTTAGATTCAGTTCTAATTTTAGGCACCTTACTGTGTATAAGTATAAAATGAAAGGGAGTGAATATATTTTAGTTAGGGACTACAACACATGAGTAATTGGTTGTGTGTTTGAGGGGTGTAATTGTCTAATCATGTCATTATAACGACTGAAAATTACGTTGTCCCTAATTTGGAAATGTCCACTCCAAATGTCCTTATTTTGGTAATTCACTCAAAACTTTACTGGGCGTGACGTGACGTCAACAAACATTATTGTCTTGACTATACAAAAAAATCAAATGCTACATTTGCACCATTAAAAAATAACACGCAGCATAACCTTTAGTTGCCATCGACTTTCCAGTCTCTTCCCTATTTTCATTTCTGGTGTCGCCTTCTGCGATTTTTTTCCGAGACTCAAAAACCTAGCAACTTGTAATTATTGTCACTTCACGCAGAGTTTTGTATTCTAATTTGGTCACCAGCTTGAAGATACGACCACCAAAAACGAGGAGACCACCGGATAAACCAAAGAAGAAAATGGTTAGAATTGAGAATCTAAAGAGACCAAAGAGGATTGTGCAATGTGGAAGGTGTCATTTGCTTGGACATTCTCAGAAGAAATGCACACAACCCATTTGATGAACCGTTTCACTACTTTGTGTTTTACTTTCTTACATATGTTCTTTTATCTTTTCTTTGATGTAACTTGTAATGTTTAATGTTGGTCTGTTATTTTGCTAGACACTTGTTGTCAATGCAAAACAATAGGTGACAGATGGCTTAATTAAACGGTATTTAAACAAGATTGATGCCAGCTCATTGGTATGATGAGTTACACATTTGGTTTGCCCGGTCCTTTTCCTGAGTTTTCTCCAGTTACTTTTCTGAAGTTTCTTCCAGTTTTTTCTTTTGGGGTTTCTTTTCTTTTTCCGTTCACTACAAAAATAAATACTAATAATAATTTGTGACTTTTTATATATAATTTTGTTACAAATTTTATTTGGTATGAATCATTATGACTCTATTCCATAATGATTTATGACAAAATTGTTACAACATTTATTCTTCACAAGTATATTATGACGTTTAGTTATCAATATCCATTTATGATACTTTTATTGTAAATATTTACAAATCATCACAAATTTGTAATAATATTTTTTCTATTGTGAAAAATATGTTTTATTATCACCGCTTACTAGGAATGGGTATGATGGTGGTTGAAGTCTACAACCAACAATTTGGATCTAGACGGCGATGGAGTTTTTTTTGGAGTGAAACAGTTGGAGCGAATATCCGGTGAGCACTACCACATAACAATATATAGTATACAAGTATACAAGATACATCATATAACATAGTACATAATAGTTACATCCCCTTAAAAAAGAGAATTACGTACCCTAGATTTGTCATTTTCTTTGCCAACCTCCTCCTCCACCCCGTGATCATCACCGACTTTGAGTGGCGAGGCTTCTTCTTCACCTACAGGGTCACAATTCCGCTAGGCTGTTTTGTTCTCAATGAGAGGGGACTCTCAAAACTGCACATCTTGGTTTCTATCTCCAAAAACCTATTAAATTTCTCATCATTATTCTTCTCAGCCTGCTTGAACTCTGCCATCAATCCCTCCAATAGCGACCTTATGGACGATTGCTCCTTCTATATGGATGACTGAGTCTTATCTCTAATCTTCTCCTTCATGAAGGACTTCAAGGAGATGTCCATGATATTAGTACTCTCAAACACCTTCAACCTCTTCTCCATTTCATTGTTTGGTGGTGGCTTTTTCTTCAGAGGCGGAACCTGTGCCTCCTCTATAACCACTCCCTATACAAAGATATAATTCAATATTAGAAAACTACATGACATACTAAAACCTACATGACATACCAAAACCTACGTAATATGACTCAAAACCTACATAACGTGAATCAAAACTTACATCACATACCAAAACCTAGTAACGTGAATTAAAACCTACATCACAAACCTTCCTTGATTTTTTGGCCGTCAATGGCCATCATCGCCAACTTCCTCTTCTTCGAATTGGCCGTCTCCCAGAAGCTCTCATCGAGTACATCTCCAAGTATATCCTCAACCATGTGGAGTGCACGGTTCCCCAACGTTCTCCCTTCTAGAAAGGATAAAATTCTTCCACCAGCTTGTGCAGCATGTTCTTAACAAGACAAATATGCAAAAGTGTTTAGTTTCAAATAATATGTAACCAGCAAAACCTACATAATGTTTAACAAAACCTACATAACGTGACCCAAAACCTACATAACATAGCACAATACCTACATAAACAGAGCACAACCTACATAACATATATAACAGAGCATAAAACCTACATTGTATACCAAAACCTATATAACGGAGCATGAAAC
>JAKUCM010005735.1:0-12997 GCA_023374145.1 Lepidium sativum
TAAAGAATAATCCAACATCAAGTTAGAAGAAACGATGACTAATATATATAAGATATGAATCAATCCACTTATCATTAATTAGTTTTGAATTGGAAACTCATTATCTAATATAGTATTAAAGTCCATGATCTAGATTGTCTAACATGATCTGACCCAAAGTGGTCCAATTATCAACAACATCGTCCATCTCCGAACATACGATATTAATGGCCAAAAAACCATCATCTCGAAGAGGTGTATTAGAGAATAATATCTTACGTCAAAAGTTGGAAGGATCCTAACTGATATATAAGAAATGAGTCAATCCACCCATTGTCAATTAGTTTTAAGATAGAAATTCATAATCTAATAAATAATTATTTAACATAAATATCAATTTATTCGTCAACTTTTTCTGGTTTGATGGTTAAAATAATCTAACTAATGAATATGGTACTAAAAGTTCGATCTCTATTCACATTACATAAGTTTATAAAATAAGTTTTAAGCTATAGATATTGGAATT
Organism: Lepidium sativum; assembly: GCA_023374145.1. Lineage (NCBI taxonomy): Eukaryota > Viridiplantae > Streptophyta > Magnoliopsida > Brassicales > Brassicaceae > Lepidium > Lepidium sativum. The sequence goes on from JAKUCM010005735.1 coordinate 506, forward strand.
TATCGATCTAAAAAAGTATCTCAATTTATTCATCGTTTTTCGTATAAAATTTTTATGATTTGAATATAAAATGTTTTTCCTATTTTTTAATGCTGTGCTTTTTCTATTTTTTCTTTTGATCCCTAAATAATATTTCTTTATATTAAGGAAATTTAGAATCACCCAATTCAAACTATTTTTCGGATCTTTTTCTGAAATGGTTCCTCGAAGACAATTCTCAAACAAATGCAATATTTTTATTTTAAAAATATTCTACAACTTAATTATTGTGCAGAAAAGTCGAGAGGAAATGGAGAATAAGGTAAACCATTGATTGCAACTTATATATTATCAAAAGAAATTCAAATCATATATGATGCAATATTATCAAATTTCAACATTATTATACATGATGTAATATTATCGATTTTTATCAAATACTATTGTATATCGAAATTCAAACAAGTCATTATCCGTAGTTGTTAAGCATAGATATACAGTAATAATTATATAAAATTATCAATCAACTGTAAATGCAATACGTATAGATAAAATCACGTGGTTTGACCATATTATAAGGTTCCAAACGAATATTTTTTAAAGAAACAAAAAAAAAAAGCATTTTCACATAAACCAAAGGATAACTTTAAAATATGCCTCTTTTATAGACTTAAACTATATTTTTGATAACCGGAGAGCCAAACATTAACGTAGGTGGTATACCAAATTGATAAACTAATACCTTCTAATTGCATCTAACAGTGATTTCATACACTTTTTTAATTAGACGAAATCTGATTTAGCATCAAAAATATATTTAATTAGTGTCTTTTTGGATCAATAAACATATAATTTTCTGTAGAATTGGTTCCAACTAGAAGAAAATGATTAAAGAAAGTAACAACTTATAACGGTAAAATAACTGATAAACCATATCTATTTTCACTATTAAAATTCAAACCAAATTTTAAAACAAAATAAAAATAAATTATCTATTTTTATATTTTATTAATAATTGAATCGAGAAAATTCGATTCATAACCAAAAGTCACACCTAAAAATCTTTATTATTTTTCATGTATATTGGAAAATGATTGAATTCTAATGTCTAAAAATTTATACTATAATTACTAAGTCGTTTATCTTCGGCAAACCATCTATTCAATAAAAAAAAATATTATTGTTACTAAGTCGTATATCTTCAGCATACCATCTATTCAAAAAAAAAAAATTTATATTTCCGTTACTAAGTCGTTTATCTTCGACATACTATCTATTAAATAAATAAATAAAAAATATTACCGTCCTAAAATATGTTTTTTTGACTGGTGAACAATTAAGTTTTATCTTTTCTAATGACACAATTTTCTACTTTTATTACTAATTCACAACTATTATAACTGCCGATCGAAACCTTGGTAGATAAGAAACTGGATAAAATGTAAATTTCACACTACAAGAAAACACGCCATTTGCGATGGCAAAAGCCCTTGTAAGGCTGTCGCAATAGGCAAAAAGAAATGCTCTTGCGATGGACACATATATTTCGCAATTCGCGTGTCGCAAACATAGATTTGTAGCATAGACGTCGCAAGGCCTGCGAGGGAAAGAAAATGTCGCAAAGGCCTAGCATAACCCCGTGTCGCAATGGCCTAGCACAGCCTGCGACGCCCTTGCGGGAGCTCGCCCTGCGACACCCTTGCAAGGGCGTGCCTTGCGACAATTTTGCGGGAGCGCGCCCTGCGACTCCCTTGCAAGGGCGCGCCCTGCGACTCCCTTGCAAGGGCGCATCCTGCGACGGCCTTGCGGGAGCGCGGCCTGCGGCTCCCTTGCAAGGGTGCTCCCTGCGAGTCCCTTGCGAGAACATTTCCTGCTACGTCCTTGCGACGCCTTTATAATTTATTAAAATAAAAAAAAAAAAATTTTAAATATTTTAAATAATAAATTAAAATTAAAAAAAAGTTTTTTTTCAAATTAAAAATATTTTTAAATAAAAAAGATTACAAAAGGTTTTTTATAAATCAGAAATCGTCTGAGCGATTTAAATTTCCCGACCCGGATCTGGTGTCTTCATCTTCAGCATTGATCTCGGCAAATGCATTAGCTAGCTCTGGATCCTTCTTGGCGCCACAAACGATCATAGGTCGTGATTTTCTTCTTAGCTTTGGCAAGCTCGGTGTTTGTCCGATCCAACTCTTGGGTCTGACGTTCGACAATTTGCCGCCGGTCACTGTCTGCCGCAGATGATTGTGAGAATCCTTCTGCTGAGATACACTTCTCAATCTTGGAGCCAAGAGAACATGTTCCAAATATTCTCCCTTTTTTACGGGGAGCAATCTAATAAAGGAATAACAATATTAAGTTAGTTTAATTTAGCAAAAATATAAGTTAGAAGAAAAATTTAAAATGTAGTTTACCTCAGAGTAGATCTGGTTCTTTTGCGCCACATATAATCCCCCGGATGCTGAGCTCTCATCACCGCCTTCTTGAGTCAATTCCTGCAACTTTGCAGTGACGTCGTTGTAAAGCTTCTAGGATTTTTTGTCAACAAAAACTCCGGCCTTGTTCCGCTTGGTAATGTAAAGAGAGCTAAGGATATCAGGGTGCGTATCCCCCGATTCCTCTTGCTGTGAAATTTTAAATTAAGACAATAATTTTTTAAATAAATGTAAATTATATGTAAAAATATTTACCACTTTGCGGGCCCGAGCTTTGAACGATGTTCTGCCCGAGCAATGTTTGTGGGGACCGGTCCCATCAGGGTAAGCTAACCGAGCTGCTCGACAGCTTGCGCTTTTATTCTGAGACTTGGGATCCTCCCAATAGCGAATCAAGCCTTCCCATACTGAATTTTTGAACGATTGTGGCATTGCCTCGTTGCCCTTCTTCTTCCACTTACTCTTCCATCGACCCACCTGATCGTTCATCCGTCTACGCAAGACAGCCTCGAACTCTTTCCGGACTAGACCGGTAATAGAAACTTCCCACTGAAAACGTTGCTACAAAAAAGAATGTAAAATTATAAAAATGAAATTGTAAAACTCTTATAAATAGTGTAATAAATTAAAATAATGAATTTTTTTTTACCGCAAACGTTCTGAACCATCTGTCGATGATGTGGATAGGAGTCTGGCTAAAATTAGCATGCGGTTCCTGGAAATCCCGTTCAAAGATTTCTCGAACCGCCGTTGGCAAATCTCCGTCGTCATCGAACCTACGTTAGTATATTTTTATATATTATAAAATTACGAATAATAAATGGCAAAATTTGTAAAATAAAAATAAAAGATATTACCACAAAGTCCCCGGCGGACGATTAGGATGAAGATTAGGGAGAAATTTGTGCACCGGATCTGACAGTATGTCCATGATTGTCATCCCGTAGTAGCGCTGGTGTCAGGTACTGTGGCTCACCGGGAGCTGCATGAGCAGTATCAGCAACATGCGAAAATCCCGGGAGAGATCTAAAACTGCCACCAGGGGTCGGGGGAACAGATCTAGAACCCGAGTTAGGAGTCGCCGGAGGGTGCTCACCGACATCAGATAGATATCGCGTGTATGGATTATGAGATCTAGACATCTGGCACGAAAAAAATTGGAAAAACAAATCCGATAATTAAATCTGATAATTGTAACACCGTTAACTAAATCCAATAATTATCTAATAAATTAGGGAAAAAAATTAATCTGAAATTAAATTTTAAAAATCAAAAAATTTTAGAAAATTGGAAATCTACGGAAAAAATCCTAAAAATTCGGGAAAATCGTTTATAATTCCGGGAAAAATTCAAACAATAATTAGTAAATCCCTAATTCCGAAATCCACCTTCTAAGATCCTACATCTAAAAATCCAATGCTAGATCTAGGAATCTAATACTAGATCTAAAATTCCAATCATAGATCTAATCTAAATTGTAAAAGTAAAAGATAAGATGAATCTCATACCTTGAGTGGAGGTGGAAGTCGCCGGAGCTGGTGGGAGGAGGAGAAAGAAGCGGAGCTGTTTGTTGGAGGAAAAGGAAGAGGAGATGAGCGGAGATGGGCTGCGATGGGCGGAGATGGCCGGAAATGGCTTGGAGGTCGACGACTTGGGCGGAGATGGGCGGAGATGGCCGGAGAAATGGTTCGCCGGCGAAAAACGAGAGAGAGAGGAGGAAGATAAAGTGAAATCGCGAAGAAGAAAGAAGAAGAAAAGAGAAAGTAGCTTATTTAATTTTACAGGGCCATCGCAAGGCTCTCGCAGAATCGCGATAGCCTTGCGACGTCTTTAGGGTTTTTCACACTTGCGAGGCCATTGCGACATCCTCACAGCACATGTCGCAAAGTCCTCACAAGGTCTAAATTTTATAAAAACCAGACCCGCGAAAACACTAAGGTAAATGAAAAAATTGGAAGATGCGAGGCCTTTGCGACATCCGTGTTCCATACGTCGCAAGAGTCTCGCATTATTGCGAGGCCATTGCGACATCCTCACAGCAGATGTCGCAACGTCCTCGCAAGGTCTAAATTTTATAAAAACCAGACCCACGAAAACACTAAGGTAAATGGAAAAATTGGAAGATGCGAGGCCTTTGCGACATCCGTGTTCCATACGTCGCAAGAGTCTCGCATTATTGTGAGGCCATTGCAAAATCTGGAACACTGATGTCGCGAAGGCCTCGCATCTGCCAATTTTTTCAAAAAAAAATAAAAGGTGTGGAGACCTTTCACGGTTTACTTGTTGGGTACTTTGTCTCTCTAATTTGTAGTAGGTTGTTGTGAAAATGAATTGACTTGGAGGGTTATTCATATGCTAGCATATTTAAAAATAATAATTAAAACAACTAAATGTTCGGTTTAACAACTACAATGAGATAGTAAGTGACAGTAAATCTTATTTAATTTTCAGTTATTCTTCATCGGTGTCTTCCTCGGAATCGTTGAACTCATCAGAATCTTCATGCTCTTCGGTTGTATCATTAGGGACAATGTCTTCTACTTCTTGTTCTGCGTGTATGATTTGTTCCGTCGACTCAACAGCTATAGCAAGTTCTGATGATCTTTCTTGTTGCATGACCACATCATCGGCTTCTACCATTATACGACCTCTTGGATTCACTTTTATAACAGAAAACCACTTCTCACGCATTTGCCTTATACGAGGATATGGTATAAAACACACTTGTTCTGCCTCACATGCTAGAATAAACGGGTCAAACTTAGAATACGTCATGTTTCCATTAACGTCTGTTACCCCTAAGTTATTAGAGCGTACTCCTCGACCAACCGTTGTATTGTACCAATGACATTGGAACAATACGCATCGCAATCCAAGTACTCCAGGAAAGGTGACTTCTATAATTTTGTTCAAAATGCCGTAAAAGTCAGTTTCACCAGGAACATGAATTCTGTAATTTGCCGTTGATCTATTGGAACCATGGTCATACGTGTGGAACGTATAGCCGCGAGTGAAATACATTAGAGCAGTTACGATTCTGGCAATAGGATCATCAACAAGCTCATGCAACCATAAAGGCATAGGTTTGCCAGAACATCCGTTCTTAACCTACAAAATAAAAATTTATAACTTTGCAGAAATGATTTTTGAAAATGTTTATATATTTAATATAAATTATACTTACATAGTATACTTTCCACGCCTTTGCATCTGAAAGATATGTAACCTCCCCATCTTTTACTTTATGTTCATCATGTCATCTCATTGCAGATGCGGTTCTCTCCAATTGATATAATCGTTTCAGCCTATTAGTGATTGGAAGGTACCACATACGTTTGTACGGGATACGCGTCCTTCCGTTCGTTGCACGGTATCTTGGCTTTCCACAAAAATGGCATTCCTGCAGCTTATCATCATCTTTCCAAAAAATCATGCAATTTTCACTACAAACATCTATCATTTCAGATGGTAATCCTAGACCCGCAACCACTTTATGCATTTCATAATAACTCGCAGCAGAATTATTATCTTCCAGCAAATACTCTTTAAGCAAATCAGCAAATTGATTCATACTTCTCTCGCTTATGTTTCCTTCACTTTTAATAGACATTAGCCTAGATGCTAATGATAGTTTAGATAGACCATCTCTACATCCCTCATAAATGGGTTGATTAGCAGCATCTAGCATATCATAAAATTGTTTTGCTTTCGGGTTAGGTTCTTCCGTAATATTTTCAACAACACCAGGAAAATACCCATGATATGCATTTGTAACCATATCATGTGACATATTTCCTTGTAGATGAGCGTAGTTTTCAAACATACTACCACCATAGTTGTTATTAGCATATTCTTGACTCCCTAGATCATTACCACGAGCACTCATATTACTACTTTCACCACCCATACTATATTCTTCCCCATGCGAAAACCAGACATAATAGTTTGGAGTAAATCTTCTATTATAAACGTGTCTTTTTACCATATCGATATTCAAATATTTCTTGTTCCCCGCACTTTAAACATGGACAAAAAATGTTACCATCATTTGGAGTATGTGGGTTATTTGCCGCCTGATTTATAAATGCCTGCAACCCATCTCGGAACTCCTTCGTCACTTCTCCAGTCTCCATATCCCTTCTGTTATACATCCATCGTCGTAAAGTGAACACCTCATGTTCCGACGTCATTATTTCCCGAATCGTAATTTATTTAAATTTTTTTGCAAACACAAATTTCTCTCTCTAGATTTTCTCTCTTATTAATTCTTGTTTGGTGTAAATAAACAATGTCATGTGGGGGATATTTATAGGGAAATTCAAAAAGTCTGCTACGGATTTGCGATGTCGCCAAAGGCACACGCAGAAACCACGCAAATATGTAGCAAACCTGCGATGGCGAACATGTCTCGCGACAACGTCGCAAGTTTGCAAATGGTTTGCGACATTTGTACGGGCCTCGCATAAGTGTCGCAAACGACTCGCACGTACATCGCAAACTTGCGACGTTTTTTTCGGCATCGCAATTTTGCTAGGCTGTTGCGTAGCCCACTTTAGCCTTGCATGAGTGTCGCAATGGCAAAACATTTTTACGACACCATTATGGTGTCGCAAATTTCCCTAGCAAATGACATTTTTTCTTGTAGTGTCAATCTTGCATGAGGTAAAGAATGACGACTACATGATTTCATAATTAGTCACTAACCACTCCACTTACATTATCATATACGATAAAGTAATATAGGTGGACTAATGATTACTAAATTAGTCCATGGAAAAAGGATTTCGACTCGTCAAAGTTATTTGATCTCATAACTTATATACGTGTTCTTTCCAATGAGTAATAACTTAGCAAATACAGTGTTATTTCCATTCGATACCATCTTTAACTAAATTATTTTTATCGTCAGTTTAATTTAATTTCAAATAATATCATATGAAACAAGTATTATATCAAATTTTGATAGAAAAATTACAAAAATAAATATTTAAATACTTCATTTTATTTTATTATCTTTGTAAATACTAACCACAACTAATTAATGTAATAATAAATTTTTTATATAATACAGACAATAAGATTTGATCCTTAAATGTATAAATGCACATGTCTTTACTAGACTAACGATTTGTCAATATACTAAAAGTCACTTGTATATTTCAATTTATTAAATTCAATTAAACAAAATTTTAGCATTTTTGTTGATATATTATTACAAAACTATGAATAAAAAAGGGGAAGTGAATTTTGTTAAGTTCTTAATGTCTATTTCTACAAGAATATTTCTTATCAGAACTTGATTTTTGATAGACACTAATTTAATATAATAAAATTTAAAGCTTAAGTTATAAATTAAATTTTATCGGTTTAATTACTAAAAAAATATAAAACAATTTGTACAAAGAAAAAACAGAAAGCATATGAAGTTAACAAAGACAGTCGATGAATAAAACGACCCAACGAGATTAATCAAAGGACAAGCAATAACTTAGCTCTTGAGGAGAAAGTGTACAATATTGGATCTACAAAATTATTCAAAGTCTAGATTTTGACTGTTGAAATTTATGACTAAATTGCATTTTAAAAAGTTCAAGTAATAAAAGTTGCCCCAATATTAGCACGCATCCAATCTTCTCGGGGAAATAAACAATCAAATAATTTTATTATTATTAATATTTGGTCAAAAAACAAGCAAAATTTAACAAAAAGTTTTCAAAGTATGAAGAGAGTCAAAGGAACATAATATCCAAATTTTCAACTCATAACTTTTTTGAATTTATTTGACATCAAAAACATTGAATAGTACTTAGGTTTCAGTATCAAGTTCTTTTTTTGGTCGACAGTATCAAGTTTCTAAAAAGAGTATGTTCATACATAAACAAAGAAAAATAAACAACTTAAAATTCAGAAACTTTAGTATTTTAATTTGCAGATATGAATGAGTTCGTGCATTATCATAAAGGTCAATAAAAGTGGCTGAGCAACAGAAACTGTGCGACGGAGGTTCTAACCGCCGCAACTAGTCTTCGATTCTCTTTACTAATGGGCCTTATTGGGCCTTTACATGTAATTACGTTTGTGTATATTTGGGCTTGTTGAGCCCATTGGCCCATTAATGCAAACGTGAGTGGCTGATTGCTACCATTGTATTGTATTCAGACAAAATCAAATTAATTACATTCATTGTAGGTTGTAAGTTGTAACTAACATCTACAAGAAATTTCAATATGCGACAGAGTATGATTATGATTACTGACGTTGGCAATTTAATTGTTTCCTGACTCTTTCAACATTCTGAATCAATGTAGAAATACTATATTTTTTATAAAAGTTTTAAAATGTTTTTGATCGAGTGGTTATAAATTCATCATATCTACCATTTTTATTATTTGGATTTGATTTTATAGAATAAGCATGATATTGTTTAGAGTTTGAAAATACTTGAGCTATAAATTGGATATTTTTTATTGACAAAAATCAATTGGATAAATATGGCGAGTTACACGATTTCGGAATCGAATTCTAAAATAGTTATTAAAATAAATATTTAAATATTTACCTAAACAATTAATTTTATATAAGAATGTAAACAGTTAGATTATCTAACCCGCAATTTTATAAAGTTATTTAGTAATCAAGTCTTTGTGAACAATGTACTTTTATTTTGGACCTGTTATGTTTCATAATTGAGTAAAGTTGATAAAAAATGTATATAGACCATTTTTTTTTGTCAACTACCCTACTGATTTTTAAATCTTGTTTCTACTACTGTATGTAGAAGGTTCGATCCCTGATGCCTTGAAAATTTGTAAAGTGACTACACCACTGAGTCAGGTGTCCTCGGCAATATATAGACCATTTATATTAAAGGTTTTAGATTCTGATTATTAGTAAACAACAAAAGATATGTTATTTTCATCCAAGAGCTCCTTTAAATGCAACTTAATAAAGGTCAAAAACTATGATGATATGATAAATTGCAAATTACATTGAGACTGTTCTAAGTTCTGACTCAAATGAAATGAAACCACTGAACTCAGATGATATATCATCCTTCATTTACACAGTAGATAACAAACAAAGAAACAAAACACGTAATTTAATTTGGAACCTAGTGAAGAAGACTTAAACAAATAAACAGTACGTCAAAGTAAAGATAAAATTATCCAAAAACAAAAAAAAAAAGCAATGTGCTTTGACAAAAAGAGCCTCAAATCATTGTAACGTTCAGAGTTTTATATAGATAAGGTACAGATCATAAAGCACCTCTAGAAATCCAGCAATAGATTTTCGAAGAGATCTTCACTTTGTAGGTCCAACACAATCTCTTACAACTGGACACGTGTCACTCATTTCGTAAGATAGTTCATACAGAATCATTATCTCCTTCGCTGTAATAATCAATCTCTCTTTATGCTCACGTCGCTTTCTGTCTCTTACTCTCATCTTCTTCTCTGTTTCTCTCAGACTTTCTCTTCAATCAGAAACTTCTGTTCTGAAGCGTGGAACTTCGATTTCCACAGATCAGGTTTCAATCTTCAACTTCTGATTCGTTCAGAAGGTTTCTATATCTGGTTAGTATTCTTTTACTACTGTCTTTTGGTTTTTAAGAGGTTGCTATATTTGGAAACTAAATCTTTCCTAAGTTTTCTGGACTTTATATGTATATAATTTGTTTTAAAAGGAGAAAGAAAGAACTCATAGACTGGCTTTTAGTTTTAATAATTTCTAAATCATTTTATAATCATTAGTGTAGTTTTACTATTGGGAATCTCAATTATAAAATTCCACTTTATTCTCTCTTAATCATTTAGCTTTGTCTACTTAGTATAAAATATACTTTGAGTTTATTAAATTTTAATTTATTGTAATGTCTTCAGAGATCTGACATGGAACATACAAGTTGGAGTTGTCAGGAGAAATATGATTTGTTCATTAATAAAAGATCAGTAAGGTATATATATAAAACTGTGATCTAATGTATTTATTTAACATTTTCTTACAAAAAAACTATATATTATATAGTTGTTGTTGTTGTATGTGTAGGCCACAAGATGAACTAGCAGAGTTGTTATGGAGAGATGGACAAGTGGTTCTGCAGAGCCAAACTCATAGAGAACAAACTCAAACCCTAACCCAGAAACAAGATCATCATGAAGAAGCTTTAAGATCAAACACTTTCCTTGAAGATCAAGAAACCGTTTCCTGGATCCAATACCCTCCAGATGATGATCCATTCGAGACTGATGATTTCTCTTCCAATTTCTTCTCAACTGTTGATTCTCTTCAGAGACCTAACTCAGAGACAGTTAATCCTAAGACCAGTCCTGATCCTCCTCAAGTCATGCCTCCTCCTAAGTTTAGGTTAACAGATTCATCATCAGGTATCAAGGATCTAGGAAAGGAACAGTGTTCTGTGGTGACTGTTGGACCAAGCCATTGCGGAAGCAACCAATCACAGAACGATCATGATGTTTCAATGAGTCATGGTCGAAGCAAAAACATTGAAGAAGGGCTTTACCCTAACGCAAGTTCTTCATCAGGTGGCTCCTCTGGTTGTAGCAAAAGTTTCAAAGCTAGTGGAAGCATCACAACAGACTGTAAGAGAAAACATATGATGGAAACTGATGAATCTGTGTCTCAATCAGATGTATGATTCAATCTCAATTCATGATGAGAAACGTAACTTTTATATCTATAGATTAGAGTTTTTGATAATATGTTTTGTAGGCAACTGGTAACAAGTCGAGTCAACGATCAGGATCAACACGAAGAAGTCGAGCAGCTGAAGTTCATAATCTCTCCGAAAGGGTACTTCATCGGTTCGTCGATATATATAGTTATATTATATGGTTTAATAACTAAGTAAGATCGTATATTTCAGAAAAGAAAACAAGACAAAACTCTGTTTTTTTTTTCTTCTATAATTTAATTAGAGGAGGAGAGATCGGATCAATGAGAGGATGAAGGCTTTGCAAGAACTAATACCTCACTGCACTAAAGTAAGTTCGAATTTCGATTAGAGATTGATTGACCAGTTTTCGTATTCCGATGAGAACTATCGTATAGTAGCAGATGCACCTCAAAATAAAGTACAGTGATATATATTTTCGATAATAAAGTTAAATATCTAATTATTTCCAAAATAAAAGTTTTTAAAATTTATATATCCCTAGAATCCGTGACTTAAAACTTTACTGATTTCAATTTAGTCCGGAATAGTATAAGTTATATAGGATGGTAGAGTTTTAAGTCTCGAACTACCGAATATATAAGTTTTGAATTTTTATTTCGGAAAGAATTAATAGATTTTAAACTTTATAATCAGAGTCATGTAGTACAAAACTTTTTGTATAACATTTTTGTTGACCAAGATTTGATTGATTGGTTTTGCAGACTGATAAAGCTTCGATATTGGAAGAAGCCATAGATTACTTGAAATCACTTCAGTTACAGCTTCAAATGATGTGGATGGGAAGTGGAATGACGGCAACAGCTTCGATGATGTTCCCGGGAGTACAGACTCCGCCGTTTATCCGTCATCAGATGCAGCAAAATCCATTACAGTTGTCTCAATTTCCGGTTATAGACCGGTCTGCAATTCAGAACAATCTTGGTTTAGTTTATCATAATCAGTTATTCTCTAACCGGTTTGCTAGACACATGGGTGGATTCTCACATATAGAAGCCGCGTCTCAGGTAATACTGTCTTTGACAACAATGTTTAAAATTATAGAGAAAACGATCTATTTTTACTATCATATAGCATCAGATACATCCCAAACCGAGATCTTGTGATATATGTGTCTAATAATAAAAGTTTTAAATCTATATATCCCGAGAATAACGGTAGTGTTTTAGTTGACTTGGTGTGGTCTTCTATATTAGATGCAGCAGATGGAAATGTTGAGATTTAGTTCACCGGCAGGACATCAAAGTCAACAACCGTCTGCACCAACGAAGATCACCGAAGGTCCTCGTATGGACCATTAGGGCATGTAGGTCCTTTTTTGTTTGTTTGTTTTGAAAACTTTCTGAACATAATTAAAACGTTCAAGAATGTATTATTATAGAG
>JAKUCM010005736.1:0-42973 GCA_023374145.1 Lepidium sativum
TATTTAGTTTCACGGTTTGATTCAATAAAAAAGGATTAAGATTTATGGTTTAACGATTTTTCATTTTTCGTCCACATAGACAACACGTACCTTTAGTAACACGGTTATAATGTATTTGTATTGTAATTGTCGATCAATAAAATGTGTTGGATGTATAAGTGATTTAACAGTTACATGTGCTTCGTCATTGTTTTAAGGAATCTTTATTAAGTGAAATATTATTTCCATTTTTATTTTGTTTCTGCAAATTTTTGACCAAATTAGGGTAATCTAGTCATGTAACAACATAACACTAAATGTATGAATTAGTATATAATTTGGACACATTAGAATTGGGGAAAAATCATAAATATGTCTAACTATCCCACCACTTTATATACTCTTTTCCAGTGTGGTAAAGCTATGTTTTTGATCAATGGGTTTAAAATATATATTATTAAAACATATAAATTTAATCTTAAATATTTTTAAATACAAATAACTATATAATTAAAATATATCATATGTTCACTCATATTTTAATATTTTGTATTATTGTTTTATTGGTTACACTAGTAAATATCTGTTTTTCAATAAAACAAAGTACACAATCACTTAAAATTTTATTACCAATACAATTAAGCACAATATTCATTGCAGAGTTTTTCAGCAGTTGCAATGGAAATATGTAAAAAATAAAATTAAAGGATAAGATATATGCTTTTTTTCTACCATAACACGAACAAAATCAACAAAGTTTTGAAATTAGCAAATCTTTCATCTTGTTGCATATTGTTGCATATTGGGCTAACGTGTATATCATTTGGTAGAGTGAAATTTGTTTTGTATGGGTTTCCAAAATTTCTATAAAAGGGATCAATAACTAAAAAATTAATACTGTTATAATTGTTTAATAATCTATACGTATCATATGATACCCCTATCAATCAAGTACTTTCTCCATTATTCTTTCCGTTTTAAATTATATATGTTTTGAGATTTTTATACATACAAAAAAATAGAAAATAATATTTTAATTATAATTATTATTCTAAAGTAAAAGAAAAAATAAACAAGAAAAAAGAATTAAAAAATTAATGAGAACAAAACATGAAATATGTGATCAAATATGCTTGTTGAAAATATATTTGTATATAATAGATTAGAGAAGTTTTAGTTTTTATTTAAAAACTAATAAGTCATAATTTTGTGTAGCTTACCATAAGTTAGTTCTCAGAAGGATACTTGTGTGCAAGTGACTTCAATGTATTAACGTATCGATCCCTGTAGTCTTGTACAGATTCGTCCCATTTTGGCAACTAAACAGATCCAACAAAGAATACATTATCAAATTTATAATCACATGTAAATAGTGATAATGGGACTATTTCTGTCGAGATTGTTATATTCTCAACCGAATTAATTAGTTCTTAGGAATCATCGATAATTTTATACGGATTCTCGAAGACCTAATACAAACAGTGGATTTGTATTTGGAATCTGTCAAGACATCTACTATTTCTAGACGAATAGGGAACCTCTTTATAAACCATTTCCACGTGAAAGTCCACTGTTCAAGATCCAAAATATTAAATTTAAAATCTCTATGTTTAGGAGCAAATTGGCTCTGAATACTTTTTGTGTCCATTAGCTTGCACAATCCAAATTCAATTGCTACCTGAAACAAACGAGACAAGGAATAAGCATCTCAAATGCTTCAATAAAAGACACTGCAAATCTACAGTATAAGCTTTACGGCCACTGCATGGACGAATTCTATTGGAATGCTACAATCATACCGATAATGGGATACATTCCTTTTTTCTGTCATTCCATTAATTTGATAAGGTTTGTGATTACATAGCATAAAAGCGATACAAATCACAAGTAAACATCACAAAATACATAAATTAATAATACTCATCTGCAGAAGCTCAGAGACTCCAAGAGTCTTGGATAGATATTGGATTTGTGTTCTTGAATTTGAAACAGAAACTGAACTAAACCGAGTCATGTGACCACTAAAAACATTGAAACAAACAAACAAGCGGCTCTTTAAAATGAGAAATTCAAAACTTTTACCAACTTTATGTTTTTAAAATGAGAAATTCAAAACAAACAAGCGACTTGTACCATTCTGGTTTTCTTCCTTCGGCCTGCCTTGACCTTTTTATCTAAGATCCGGAATGGAATTCCTTCAATAGTCAGATTTTCCCTAAGGTTCCTTGGGGGTTCGACCACGACTCATTCCCCATTGCCTAAGCATTTTCTTAGCAACAAAACATGGAACACGTTGTGAAACGCATCCAGTTCCACGAGCAGTGCTAACTTATAGACTACTTTCCCAATCATTTCTAGAATTTTATAAGGCCTCATATACCTTGGTGTTAACTTAGCTGATCGAACCGAACAATCCTTACCCTTGCACGTGAATGTCTTAAGGTAGAACAAGTCACCAACTGTGAACTCAAGTTCTTTCCTTCACTTATCCGCATAGCTCTTTTGTTTATCATGAGCTTGTTTCATGTTGAGCTTGACCATTCTCAACTTTTCTGTTGTATCATCTATGAAATCTCACCCATATATACTTCGCTCTTCCACCTGAGTCCAACACAGAGGGGTTCGACACTGTCGTCCGTACAGTGCCTCATACGGAGACATTCCAATACTTGTGTGATAACTATTGTTATACACAAACTCGGCCAAAGGTAAGTGCTCATCCCACTTACCTCCCCAATCCAACACACTTGCCCGCAACAAGTCATCGAGTGTTTGGATGGTACGTTCTGACTGACCGTCTGTATACGGATGGTAAGTCGTACTTGTATGGACTCTAGTCCCCAATCTAGTCTGAAGCGCTTTCCAAAACGCTGAACAGAACTTGGCATCCCGATCAGACACGATGCTTACCGGTGCTCCATGCAACCGAACTATCTCCCTTACATAAATTTCGGCCAACTTTTCAGCATAATCCATCCTATTAACCGCGATGAACTGAGCCGACTTGGTCAGTCGATCCACTATTACCCATATCTCATTCCCTTTATTACACATGGGCAGTCTTGTTATGAAGTTTATTGTGATAATGTCCCATTTTCATTCCGGGATCAGTAGGTTTGCAGTAACCCACTGGGAACTTGGTGTTTTTCCTTCACCAATTGGCAAGTAAGGCATTCTGAAACCCACTTAGCCACGTCCTATTTCATTCTCGTCCAATGATAGTATTGTTTTAGATATCGGTACATCTTGGTCGATCCAGGATGGATAGCCAACTTAGACTAATGTGCTTCCTTAAGGATTTCTTCCCGTTATCCCTGATCATTTGGAACACACACTCGGCCATGAACCAGAATCATCCCATTATTCGAAGTCTGGTATTCGGTATTATCGTTCTTTACCACCTTGTTCAGATTTTCATCCTTTTCTTGGGCAGTCCGTATCCAACTTAACAAATCAGTTTGGTCCGCTGCACCTAAGCCCAAAGGTTTTTCTTCAACCGTTAAGGCTGCTAGACTCAACGTCCCAACCATGCTGATCAGCCCTTCCATTTCCTTCTCTGAATCCACGTCCACCATTTTCCTACTTAGTGCATCTGCAACTAAGTTCGCTTTACCCGGATGGTAGCTTATGTCTAGGTCATAGTCTGCGATGAGTTCCATCCACCCCCTTTGCCTTAGGTTCAGGTCCGGTTGAGTGAAGATGTACCTCAAACTCTTATGATCCGTTAACACTTGGACCTTCCCACCATAAAGGTAGGATGACCATATCTTTAAGGCGAAAACCACTGCAGCCAATTTCAAGTTATGAGTGGGGTAATTCACTTCATGATTCCTTAACTATCGTGATGCATAAGCCATCACCTTCCCATGATGCATCAGTACACAACCCAAACCCATTCGTAATGCATCCGTATTCGCACTCCTCAGTCCAGAACTAGAGTACTCGTGAGCATTTCCTTAAGTTTTGAGAAACTCCCTTCGCACTCTTCAGTCTATTTAAAAGGGACATCCTTCCCAGTCAGCTGAGTCATGGGTACGTCGATAGTACCCAGCTAATCCAAGGAAACTCCTTACCTCGGATGCGTTCAAGGGTCTAGGCCATCCTGAAATTGCCTTGATCTTTTCCGGGTCCACAGACACTCCCTTATCCGAGAATACATGACCCAAGAATCCAATTTCCCTTTGCCAAAAGCTGCACTTACTCAGCTTCCCAAACAACTTGTGTTCCCTTAGCTTTCCCAAATCGTCCTTAAGTGACCTTGATGCTCTTCCGGAGACTTAGAGTACAACAGAATGTCATCTATGAAGATGATCACGAATTCATCCAAGAATTCCCTGAATACGTCGTTCATCAACTTCATGAAGGCTGCCGGAGCATTGGTCAACCTGAATGGCATGACCATGAACTCAAAGTGTTTATACCTTGTTCAGAAGGCTATTTTCCGAACGTCAGGCTCCGCGATTGGGATCTGATGATAACTCGGAGCCAAATCAACCTTCGAGAACCAAGTAGCACCTCTGAGTTGGTCAAACAACTCATATATCCATGGAAGAGGGTACCTGTTCTTTACCGTTACTCGGTTCACCCCGTGATAATCTATGCACAAACTGAAGGTGCCATCTTTCTTCTTGACGAAGAACACTGGTGCGCCCCAAGGTGAACAACTTAGGCGAATGAATCCCTTATCCGTCAGTTCATTAAGTTGTATCTTTAACTCGGCCATCTCTGCTGGTACCATCTGGTAAGGTGCCTTAGAGATTGGAGCCGTTCCGGGTTCTAACTCGATCGTGAAACGATCGGATCGAGATGGTGGTAAATGCTTAATTGCCGTGAACACGTCCTCAAACTCATTCACCACAAAAATGTCCTTAAGTTTTGTGTTCGTCCCTATTTTGGCAGTTGTGATTGTAGCTAAGTACACTTCACATCTTTGTTCGACCATCCGTTCTGCTTGGATAGCCGAAATGATCAGATTTCCTGAGGTGGGTCAGATTCCATGAAACACCAACTGATTCCCACACGTTTCGAACTTCACTCGACCGCGATGGCAGTCTAAGTGTGCATTGTTCCTTCCGAGTCAATCCATTCCCAAGATCATGTCATAAGACTTCACTTGGCAGATCACCAAATCGACTGGCATGCTCACTCCCTCTATGAGCACTGGGACGTTCTAGACACTACCCAAGATGTCTATCACTTGCCCACTAGCGGCTCAAACTAATCTCTTACCTTCCTCGGGTTCCTTCTGGAATCCTTCAGTACTTATCATTCGTGGGTGCACAAAACAGTGTGTTGCATGCACCTGAGTCAAACATTACATGGGTTGCCACACCATCCATTTTCACAGTTCCTATACATTTGTCTATAATGCTAAAGACCCTATAATGCGCAACAAGCAAGCAAGTTCACCAAGAAAATGGTAAGGTAAAGAGTGAGAAGACTCACCGGTTAGTGGGCATGCAGTGTTCAGATTTAATGGATCTGCAACCATCGAATAAGCCCTCGGCATCAACGCTTGCCTCTTTGGCGAAGTTGGCAGTGCTTTACTTGCCCGTTTCCCTGAAGACTGCTCCAACTTTGGACAATACAGTCTTATGTGCACAGCTTCACCGCAGTTGTAACACACCCTTGCATCACTAGCTCGGACTTCCTTTCCCCTTGGGTCCTCTTTCGGGCAGTCCTGAATCTTATGCTCTGTGCTACCACATCAGAAGCATGCACCCGAAGCAAATCTGCACGTACCAGAATGCTCTTTCCCGCAGACCTTGCACGTACTGCGGGAAATAATCGGCTTCGCAGACCCATTTCCTTCCACCTTCTTGAACATGGGTCGCAAAACACTTCCCGATTGGACTTACGGTACCGTTTGTACCCGCTTCCTTTCCCCATCCACCTTGGCTTCTTCCAACCCACTTTCCAACTATGCGGCCTTCTTCACCAACTCGGCAACTGAGTTGTAGTTCCGTACCTGGCAAACATTCTGGAGTTCAATCCGCAGTCCATGCATGAAGCGACGAACTTGGACCTTCTCATCGTCCAATTTGCGACCCGCATATCGTCAGATTGTTGAACTTGGTCTTATATTCCCTCACGGACATGGATCCTTGGCAAAGATCCAGAAAGACTCCCTTAAGCTGATCAAACACTTCCATTGAGAATTATTTTGCCTTAAACTCTTTACCGAACGTTTCCAAGCTGCAGTTCGGGTTATTCATTCTACCCAAAACGCCATGCCACCAATTGCGTGTATCTCCTTCCAGATAGTGGACCACAATATCCCTCTTAAACTCTTCCGGGCATCGGATAGAGTTTAAGTTCCTTTCGAGCCTACTCTGCCACTCGTATGCCTCGATAGGCTTGGCACCTCCCAAAAAGAACTTGGTGCCTAACTTCTGCATGTGATCCATCATTTTCATGTATGATGGAGTTACCGCAGAGTGTGTCTCTTCGACCACGTAGACCTTACCGCGAGACTTTGGCACAAGGAGGATGGATTTTCATTCATCTAACCACTTTATGCATTACCCGACTATCCTAGAACAAAACCGCACTCTTATACCAACTTGTGGCACCCTAAATCGTGATGCCTACGTCTGGATTCGATTCAGTTTGGTATTGGGCAGACCAAACGCTTAGTCAGTTTTCGGTTCTTTCTTTACTTTGACAGTTTTATAAGCCCAAAAATGTATGCATAAACTAATCAAGAGGTTCTAGTACAACAAGTTTGCAAGAATGTTTAAATTATATGTGTCTAGACCTAGTTTATCCCAGTCTTATTCCATCATTCCTCCCTTTCGCTTCAATCCCGCTCCTACTTAGCCACTTTTACGGTTCTTGGGTAAATCACCTACAATCACGCAGATTGGGTAAGCAATTGAATTGCTTAGTGAGTCGGTCATTCCATCCCACTAGGCCAAACCAGAAGCGTATCAAGCAATAACACAATCAAGTCAGAGAACAGCATTATTCATGCTCAGAGTCCGATCAGATATGATGCCTTAGTTACCCCGATTCACCTGAATAAACCAAAACAACAATCATGAACGGAAAACGGTAATATTTCACTCAGTATATCCAATCAATCACGCAATCCTAACCCTTCAATGACTTAATCCCACTATCGCCCAAAAACGATCCCTAAATCAACCACAACGGTCCCGAAAACTCACTTTTGCATTAGCCCATTTCTGACACCTCTTGATGCGATTTCCAATCAGGTTACTCGGATCCGGTTTTGATCTCTCTCGATATGTTCTTCCTCTTGCTCGAATCGATAAAAATTGGCCTTAGAGCTCTTCGTAAACAATTATGATTTCACTTTAGAGTTTTTCGTGAATTTTCAGGGCAACGGCGGTTTTTAGCTCTATTTATAGGATTTTGAGTGGGAAACCCTAACCATAATTCACCCAGGATAAGCCAAATTCAAGGCCACCTAAATTGGACCAAGTCCAACCCGCGGGGCGCTTATGCCCTGGACCCTAATCCATTAACGGCCCAACCATTCCCACTATCACTCCCTTAGTTCGGACACTTTACTCCCTGTCCGAACACTTCACTCCCTGTCCGAACTCTTCACTCCCTGTCCAAACTCACTACCCATTCGGACACTGTCACTCCCTTGTATGGACACTGTCACTCCATTGTCCGAATTTCATGGACTTGTCTGATTTTCTCATTGCCTTGTCCGAATTTCATGGACTTGTCCGATTTTCTCATTGCCTTGTCCGAAATTGCAATGGAACTACAAAGGGACAATGATACACTAAACAGTAGATTACAATCCCATAGCGTAAACAGGCCAAAAAAATCCACCTCTGATTTATAAAAATTAAATGCATTAAGAAATTAAGGAACTCCAGTGATCTATGTCAAATTCGGTAGATATTGAAATTGATTGCAATACAATATGATTTGATCAAATCTTCTTATGATTGATAATGGAGAGATACAAAGGTGCTTATATAGGAAACTCAATACAAAGATTTGAAACAGACATATGAAACCACAAACAGCTAATGAATGACTAACCAAAGTAAAGACTCCACTAACCCCACTAAGTGGAAGACATTTATTTATGCCTTGATCAATATGTAACAATAGAAACAATTGATCCTAATGAAAGTGAAGCAAGCAATGATAGTCGTTTAGAGTGACGTGGCAATTTGATCTAAAGGATGATGATGTGGCAGCATATCAGGAAGTTTCAGAAAGATGACGTGGATGACCTAGGAAAACACAAATTTGTACTTTTAGTATATACTAGGGGATTGACCGGGCTACGCCCGGTTTTTGGTTTAGAAACATTTATGTGTAGTTTATTTGTTGGGTAACTTGTCAAATTTTGTAATTTGTGTTGTATTTATGGAATGAAAGGTATGGAAATCAGAAAGGGATAATTTTATTATTATTTGGAATGATAAAATTAAAGATATGTTGCCCTACATATTGGATAATTTTTATTTGCGTTAAGCCAACTTATTATGCAATCATGGTGGTAGATGTGGTTGCATGCTAGATTATTAATGGCATCTCGTCCTTTCAATGTTTGAAGGCAAATAGTGCAATTTTTTAGTTTCCTCATCAGGAGTGGCATTTCTTTTAGTGAATTTTAATAGGGCAACAACCAAATTTGTGTCTATTCTTGATCGAGCTTGGTAGTTGTAATATTTAATGTTGAAATATATTGTTATATTGTTACATGTTTCCAAATCTGTAGATATGTCAACACAAGTTATGTATGCCATGAAATTGTCAATCATACTGGGTTTTTTTTTGTATCTTCTATGTCATGGTATGTTAGAAAGTAATGAAGATTATGTGTCAAGGTGGTCCATGATATAGGTGTTCTGTTTGTTTGGAAAAGAATTTGTATAACAATATTACTCTGTTGTGTGAGTGGTCTTTTGATGTTGAGATAAGTCTCACTCCGCATATGAATGTTAGGAAGACAACCTTCAAATGAAAAAGAGTATGTGAGAGGGAGCGGATTTGGTGGGAATGGTTTTTGTGATTTTGATGATGATCACTTAGTTATGTATATACTTCTTAAATGTATTATTTACCAATTTCACTTTAATGTGTTGTTGAGTGATGTATACGTTTGAAAAATAGAGAAATCAAAATTTGGTCAACAAGAAGTAATACTCGTTTATTTAGAGTAACATAGGAACGAAGTTGATAAATTTAATTCGGAAGATTTATGTAAATTCATATAAATTTTATTATTATAATCATAGCTTGTTCTTGTAGACTCTATGTAAATGGGAGCTATTGGATTGAAAAATATGTCTTATTTTTTATCTTTTTGGACCGACGAGACTCTATTTACAACCATAGTGTACACAATAAAAAATTTTATTTAATACCACTTTTATTAAATAGGGTTTGAATTTTGGAGTTTTAGGATTTGTAAATTAACAACTACCATTGGTGTGCAACAAAATTCGTATAACCCAAAATTTTATTTTTTAAATTGTTTTAGACTTTGAAAATAATATTTACCAAAATCAAATGAATAGAGATAAAGAGCAGCAGTAGTAAATGTAGTTTAACTATGAAATAATTTACAAATTAGTAAAAGTCATTGTGAAATGTAACTTTATTTGTTTTCTTTTGTTTTAAAGTAAGTTGTAACTGTTTTGCCATAAGTTACTTTGTATGTTTGAAGTTTTTTTTAAATAATGATACTATTTATTTATTTTTCTGGTTTTTAAATTGTGGTCGGCGTAAGTATATGCAACCAATTTTATATCTTCTGCAAAATTAGGAAACGCAGATTTCGTCGTAGATTCAGCATGTTTAACATATGTACTATATAGAATTGTGAGCGAACTTTAAAAAAATTTGAAATTTATGTCATGTAAATAATAGCAACCTCAATGTTTCTTATTATGATGGAGGATGATGCGCTTGAAACAGTTGGAGGTTTCTTGTCACTTTTGAGATAAGCTGAAATATGTTTTTGTTGTTATGTTAGTGTCGACTTGGATATCATTGGGAAATGATGGTAATCATGCAATAGCATCAGAGAATATACCTTTTGACAAAACCTTTGGTGTCATCAACGTCATTGTCAAAAAAGAGGCGGGTAAGTGATGTCGAGCTTAGGGTTACAGCACATGTAGGAAAATTAGGTGTGTAATGGGGATCGGATCGAATATAAGTTGTAGTTGTATTTAGGATTAGTGAACAGGGAATTGAATATACCTCATATAGATTTGGGTTCACAGTAGTGATGAGAATCATTTTTGGCTTGATGTGTGCGTTATTCCATCGAGTCCTAAATTTTTTGGCAATGTTTCCCCATAAGCTAACACGGATTATATCACCACTAGATATTAAATTTTAGGTCATTATCTTGAGAGAGAGACGTATTAAGTGTTAAAGCTTGCGAGGGCTTACTCTTGATGTTGGAGGTGTAAAAACACTCTATCACTTGATCTTGTGTCATTACTTGAGGTAAAAGTAAGTTTGTGTAGCGTGATGTTTATGTGCCAAGTATTGCAAATGGGTAAGTATTGGGTTACCGAAGAGGTCAATATTGGTGGCAACAATTACAGAAAAACTCTTGGAAGTCTTTTAGCCTAAAATTGTCTTCTTCAATTATGTAATCTCCGAGTGGTGCCGGGAGGAATGTTGTTTGTCAGTGAAAGGAGATGGAGTGTTTGTAGTCGGAGACGCGGTAGTACTTCTTGCCGGGATTGACCATGAAGTTTTTCAATTTGTATACTGTGGTTGCCATCAATTCTTCTTGAAACCGAATTGCCCGATTTGCCAAAATAAAACCTTGAATTGCATTTCCCCTGCAGGGTCGTATTGATACGAAAAAATCAGTGTTGTATATTTAGAGAGAGAAATAGATTTCAATGTACCTTGGAGTCCAAGATGAGGAGTTCAGTGCCTTTAATATTCTTCTTGTACGTATTAAAGGAACAAAAAAAAATTAAAACAAAATAGGCTTGAAAAAGGAAAACACATCAAAAAGAGACCAAGACATACAAAATCGAAGGCCTAAAAATTCTGTAATTGTAGATTCGAGATAGTTGTGAGCATTAGTCATATATTCATATTCTTTAGTTTCTTTTAAATTCTCTATGTTTGTGATTTTGATTCATAAATCATACTATCGTTTTGTATTTACAATGTCATTTTAATAGATTTTTTTTTATTTGCTTGTATTCATATATTAAATAATATATCTATTGTAGCGTAGCCGTTTAACAGTATAACGATAATATAATAATTTTAATATAAAAAATATTCGGAAGCATCAGCACAAAAAAAAATTGAATGACATGTCAATGTAAAAGTGTTTTTAAGAAATTTTTTAACAAAAAATTTCCATGAAGTTGTAACTTAATATTTAAATCATATGTTTAAGTAATTCTCTTATATGGTTAGAGGATAATAATAAGCATTTACATTTTTGTTTAGTTATAATAACAAGTCAATATATATATATACATATTATTTTTAACTCATATTTCATTAGTTAAAATAAAACGTTTAATTAAGATCTAGATTAGTTTCAAATATCTTCATCAAACATTATATTGAAGGAACGCCTATACTTACTCTATAAACAAGGTTTAATAGAAGGTGTGTTTGTAGTCATTAAAATTCAACTGGTTCTTTTGTTAACAGTAATATCAAAAAAGTTCGATCTATTATTCAAATCCTATAAAACTCCAAATAATATTTAGAAGAAATAGATTTCAATGTACCTTGGAGTCCAAGAGGAGGAGTTCAATGCCCATTAGAATATTGCTCTTTTTGAAATTCCTAGCTTCCCAATGATGCAGGAGTCGTGCAATGACCTCTTCACTGCAGAATTGGCCGTCTATTTCATCAAGGATTTCAAAAGTGAATGATTTGAAAAGGGGAAGGTAATTTGTGGTGTCATCTTTTGGTAAGTGGAGATGGAGGCGTTAATATGGTGGTTTGTTATCTCTCGAATAATTTGGGAAACTAAGGTGAGAGACTAATATTTGTATATGAAAATTTATATTTAATGTGAGATAGTGGGCTCTGGTGAGTAATTACAAAGTGGGATGTGATTAAGGGGGAGAATATGAATCAACTATGACATTGATCTCTCAGATTTATGCTTTAAATTGAGTAGCAACTAAGCTCGATCCAGCTTTGATCTTGAACAATCACCTCTCATTCCCATCAAAGAGTAGTAATCCACGTTTCCGATTTCTCCATTCGCGATTCTCTACTTCAATTGTTGAATTTTGGTGATTAGAACGCATAATTTTCCCGGGATTTCTCTGTACCGGACATTGTGTCGTTTCCAAACCGGACCGGGAAGTTTCCGGTCATGTGGCAACAATATAGGAGTTTGAGAAAGATGAGTTACATGGCTTAAAGGTCTCAAAACCTTCCTTTTATTAGTATAGATAAGATATAGATATATAGATTGTCCCTTTTCTATACTTTTTTTTATTATTATTGATAAAAATAGAACATTAATACTATTTACTATACTTCTTAATAGTATGAATTAAGCATGGGCACTATACCTAAACTTAAACCCAAACTCAATCTGAAATAATAAAAAATCGAATCGAATCTAAATCTATAAAATATTTGAATGAGTTTTACATTATAAAAATACAGGTATACGAACCTGACCGGTAAAATCCAAAACCCAAACAGGTACCCAAAATACCCTAAATATATAATATATTTATACAAATATATATATATATATATGTTTAATTATACAAATATTAAAAATTATAATTACAAATCTAAATAAATTAATTAATTTATAATCAATATAACAAAAAACGTAAAATATTAAATATTTTGATTAAATTATGATTTTTTAAGATTGTTTTTAAATTTTGAAAATATTTTGATTGAAATAATAGTTAAAATTTTGGATATCCGAGCCCAATCCAAAACGAATCTGACCCAAAATAGAGTATTTTATAAGAAGTGAAACCCGACCCGAACCCAAGATTTAATATCTGAATTCGATCCAAACCCACAAAAATACATGATCGTATTTTATATAGGTAAATGTAAAATACTCAAAACCCGAAAGACCCAACCTATTCGAATCCACATACTTGAATGTCCAAGGCTATATGGATTATGGAATCCTATAGATTAGTGGTTGCTGCGTAACATGTGTACTCCAGCATTTGCAATTAAAATTATATATACAAAGTGGTGGGATAATTAGTCATATCTATAGATTGTTTTCTTTCCAATGCTGAAGTGTCCAAGTTATATAGTGATTTACATGTTTAGTGTTATGTTGTTACATGACTAGATGATCCTAATTTGGTTATAATTTTGCAGAAACAACAAAATACGGAAATAATATTTTTCACTTTGTGAAGATTTCTTAAAACAAGGGCAAGCGCGTTTGACCATTAAATCACTTAAACATCCAACACATTTTATTGAGCGACAATTACAATGAAAATACAATATGACCCTAAATCTTAATACTTTTGTTTTGAATTAAACCGTGAAACTAAATGTTCGCATGTAGACCAGCTAAACCAGAGATTGGTTTATGACAGGGTGATAGATTGGGATACTGTGGTGCCCGAAAGATAATCCATGACTCGTAACCACCTCAAATTCCTCAGATTTACCAAACTCATCATCACTATTCGTAATTTGTCTTCTCAATTCAACACATCCACAATACTGTATCTTGTACGCAGTTGTGATTATGAAATCGTTATTACGTGTGGTATTTACTCCTCCCCCTGAAAGATCCCAATAAAAACATAATAAAAGATAAGAGAAATGTAAGTTTTGGTTTAAGATCTAAAAGTAAATAAATTTGTGTGCTTACAATGAGTGACTAAGAGCAAGTTCTCAGAAGGATACTTGTCCGCAAGAACCTTCAATGTATTAACGTATCGGTCTGTGTAGTCTTCTAATGATTCTCCCCATTGTGGCAACTAAACAGATCAACAAGAAATATAGAAATCAAGTTTATAGTCACATGTAAACAGTGATGATGAGACTATTTCCGTCGAGAAGCTGTCGAGATTGTTATATCATCGATAATTTTATACGGATTCTTGACAACCTAATTAGTATAAATAAATTGATTTCTTGTAGTCACGACCTGCCTAGCCACATAAAAATTTATACCAACATGTTCGATATATATTATTACTAGACAAGTCGTAGCTATTCGTGGCTGTTGTGATACACATACATAAATTAAAATGATACATAAACAGAAGAGTCATATACAGCACCTCTTTGTAAACCATATCCACGTCGAAAGTCCACTGTTCCCCTCAGGAAACATAACTTCAAGATCCTTAATATTGAATTCAAAATCCCTATGTTTAGGAGCTCTTTCTTTCTCTTTGCCTTTTTTGTTCATTACCTTGCACAATCCAAATTCAATTGCTACCTGAAACAGACGAGATAAGCATAACAGATTCTTCGAAAAAATATGATCATTACGTTTACAAGAACATAACACACGTTTGAGTCCTGTCTATGTAGATTATGAGTTATGGCACAAATCAACATTAGCACATGAACCACTAGACTACAAAAACGAGTCCGTGTATGTCTGACCTTGAGCTTAGTATTGTCGATGGAAGAGACGTCTTTAGAGGACATAGCGTTGGGATCGAAATGGACAGCGGAGAGAGCGGAAACGACTTCATTAGCAGTTTGGATGCTGCGAAGGAAAGGGGAGACAATGACACGGTGAATCGGAAACCCAAGTTGAGACCGGAGTCTCTGACCGGTTCCAAAGGCTCGAGCCATACCATCCTGAGAGAGGGGTGTATCCCATGGTCTCTTAGAAGTTGAAGGCCAGAGTGGATCCAAAGAGTCGAGTCGATCACTGTGGCGCATGACGATCACATTTTGATGGCTATTGTTCTCTGATTTAGCAGACTCCATTGCTCTTTATCTCTGTGTGGCCTTTCCTATTTCAAATGGGATACTTTTTATATACAAGTCTACGACTTAAGCTTTACGGTCACTACATGGACGTTTTCTTTTCAAATCCTACAATCTAACGGCTAATGGGGTTTATTCTTTTGCAATACGTATAATTTGGTTGTTATATTGAAAGGCATTTAGGTCATTTTTTGGATATATTCTTTATACTTATAATCTAGTTATTACTATATTTTACAAATTTAAAGGCTTTAACTAGAAATTATCTTTAAAATTTTCACGTTATGTAACTAAAGCATATTAAAAGGATCAATATGTAATTAAATTAAATGTTCCAAAATACGAAATGTATTAGAGGTCCAAGGTCTAAAATTGTTGGTTGTAATTAAGGGTGATTTGCTAGATTAGAGCAAAATTAAGTGTTAATTATTGAAATTGAGCAAATGTTTGTAAATTACTAGAATAGTTTTTTAAATTTAATATATACTATTTTGCCCTTTCCTAATGAGGAAAAAAAATGTAATTACGAAAATGTCATTAATGAAATCTGCCACGTAAGCGATCAACTCTACCACATGGACAAAGTGCAGTATGGTAGAGTTAGAGTTCCAGCGTAGTAGAGTTAAAGTATGCTTAGTAGAGTTGACATTAATGAAATTTCATGTGTAGTAGAGTTAGATTTCCAGCGTGATAGAGGTGAAGTGTGCTTGGTAGAGTTAGATTTCCAGCATAATAGAGTTGTTGTTTGTGCTCTAATCAACTCTACCACACGAACAGAGTGCAGTATGGTAGAGTTAGATTTCCAGTGCAGTAGAGTTAAAGTATGCTTAGTAGAGTTGACATTAATGAAATTTTGTGTGTAGTAGAATTAGATTTCCAGCGTGATAGAGGTGAAGTGTGCTTGGTAGAGTTAAATTTCCAGCATAATAGAGTTGTTTTTTGTGCTCTAATCAACTCTACCACACAGACAGAGTGCAGTATGGTAGAGTTAGTTTTAGAAACCTAGCCTACTTCCGTAGTAGAGCTTAAATTACGTATTTACCCCTCAGTTATTACCTCATATGCCGCGCATCCAACTGATTCCTCCATAAGTGACGCCATTGTAGCTTTCTTGAAGCTCCTTTACTCCTTCGCTGCTCCTTTGCTTTTTCTTTTTATGTTTAAATCTATGGATCAAATCATTTTGGTTTGTGGGATATGGAGTTTTAATGAAAATCGATGGATATTTTTGGTGGATCAGTCGTTCGGGTGTCGGATCAAAGGCATTGTCGAAGATTTAAGGCTCGATGAATTTCTAGAGATGGTCTATGCCGATTTTGGTTTGGATGCACATTGTCATGAGCTAAAACTAAGCTACATGCCAAATGTTGTCATTCAGTCACTACCAGAAGATACTCCCCCTGTAATTGTAAGTAATGATAGACAATTGCAAGTGTTTGTTTCATAATTTCGTAAAGAAGCAATGCGTCTATGTGTCGAAATTACCACTAGATCTCGTGTTTCAGTGAGTTACCCTAAAAAAGGTCAGTGTAGTTGGAGAAACGTTGACGGGAAATTCCAATGTAAGTCGGAGAATGATGCCTCGTATATTTGGTGTAGTAGAGTTGATCCGGTGTTTAGTAGAGGTGGACCAAACAATGAGCGTATACCAGAAAATGTGAAACATGAAGGTGAACATGCTGAGGACGAGGATGTGGAATTCAGATTCGACTGTTGCGATGATATGGATGGCGCAAGCTCGGATGATGAAGATTATATCAGTGTTCGTAGAAAATCGAAGGAAGAAAAGAAGAAAAACATGTCGGAGAAAGCAACAAGGGTTGGATTTGAATGCTGAGTATTTGGACATAGAGATGTCAGCACTCGCATTGGTTGTTGGGCAACGATACTCATCAAAAAAAGAACTCATGACCAGGCTAAAAATACTTTCTGTCTTACAGAGGATTGACTTCGATGTTGTTGCTTCATCGAAGACAGTGTTGGATGTGAAATGTTGGGTACCAAACTGTCAGTGGAGAGTGCGAGCTTCACCTGTCGACGACGTTGGATGTTTCTTTGTCCGGAAGTATATGGGAGAACATAGTAGTTCTGTTACGGAGAGATCAGGTCGTGCACGACAAGCGTCAACAGAAGTCTTAGGAAGGTTATACTTGGAATTCGTAGGTGGAATTGGGCCATTTGTTCTTCCTCAACACGTTGCTGATTCAATGACCAAGCGATTCGGTCTAAAGGTACAAACGTAATTTTACGTCATGGTAGAGTTAATCTTCGTAGTAGAGTTAGATTGCAGTGCTGACGTTTAAGTAGATTTGGTTTGACAGTGTGGTAGAGTTAGATAACAGTGTGGTCGAGGTGGATTACGTGTAGTGGAGTTAGTATGTCGTTTGGTATAGTTAGGTTGTAAAGTGTGCTAGAGTTAGATTGTAGTTTTGGCGTTTGGTAGAGTTGGCTTGCAGTGTAGTAGAGTTAGATTGCAGTGCTGACGTTTTAGTAGAGTTGATCTGACAGTGCGGTAGAGTTATATAAAAGTGTGGTAGAGTTGGATTATGTCTAGTAGAGTTAGGTTGTAGTGTGTGGTAGAGTTAGATTGCAGTGTAGTAGAGTTAGTCTGACGTATGGTAGAGTTTGTCTGACATTTAAGTCTGAATTTTATGCAGATGAAGTACTGGAAAGCACACCATACTCTAAGCCAAGCACGAGCCCTAGTTACCGGAAGTTCGGAAAGTAGTTATGAAGAACTTCCGTCGTACTTGTTTGCTATTAGAAGAGCGAATCCCGAAACTCTAATAAAGCTCGAAGTTGACGGGCAAGAGAGGCTTAAGTTTCTTTTCATCGCCTTCGATGCAAGTATTAGGGGTTTTCCCTACATGAGGAAGGTTGTTGTTGTCGATGGTACATTTTTGCTAGGGAAGTATAAAGGTACTCTACTAACCGCTACAATGCAAGATGGTAACTTCAACATATTTCCTATGACTTTTGGTGTGGTTGATACCAAGAATGACGAATCTTGGGAATGGTTTTTTAGACAGCTAAACCGTGTGATCCCTGATGACAGAGAACTTGTCATCATATTAGATATACATAAATCCATTGCTAAAGCCATAAAGATTGTGTACCCACTTTCTTCTCGGGGTATTTGCACCTACCACCTATGTAAGAACATTTTGTCGAAATTTAGAGGTGGCGAGCCCTTTAAGTTGTTCAAGAAAGCTGTCACCTCTTTTAGGGTCGATGAATTCAACGCTATACTTGCTCAGATTCAGGCGTTAAATCCAAAGCTTCATGCCTACTTGATAAAAGCTGACGTGCGGTTGTGGGGTCGAGTGTACTTTCCCGGAAACAGATACAATTTCACTACGTCGAACATTGCAGAATCAATAAACCATGCATTATCAGAGGCAATAACTTTTCCCATTGTCCCCCTTATAGATGCAATAAGATCGAAGTTAACACGTTGGTTCGCGAAGCGGAAGACGAAGGCCACTCTCATGTCAACTGTTCTAACAACATCTCTTGAAAAGCTCATAAAGGTAGAGTTACCTTGCCCATAGTAGATTTAGTCCCTTCATAGTAGAGTTAAGAATCTCTTTAGTAGAGTTAACATTATTGTTATAAATCATAAACAAGGGTCGATGAAGCTAGACAGTACAACGTGCAGGACATAGACGAACACCAGGCTGTTGTTACGCGATCCAAAACTTCTCATTTAGTCAACTTGACTGAGAAGACGTGTTCTTCAAGAGGTATGATGTCGAAAAAATTCCTTGTGTCCATGCCATTGTCGTTGCTGAGGCTTGTAGAAGGCCGACGATCGAACTTACCCATCCATACTATCACACAACCTACCTGTACAACACATACTCTGGTAGTACCTTTCCAAGAGATGTTGCACTTCCCGTTCCGTTGGAAGTGAGGCGTAAGCTGTGTAATCCACCACACATGCGTCAACAACCAGAGAGGTCGAAGAAATCGCGGATAAAGAGCTAGTTCGAGTGTTCTCAGCCAGAAAAACGTCCAAGAAAAGTTTCAGCTTGTTATAAATGTAAGAAACTTGGTCACAATGTTCGGACATGTAGTCAAAGCATTCATTCTTGAATAGAAGAGTTAACACTGCGTTTGGTAGAGTTATTTATTCCGTGGTAGAGTTAACATTATGCTTGGTAGAGGTAGACCATGTTATGTGGTAGAGTTAACACTCTGTTTGGTAGAGTTCTTTATTCCTTGGTCGAGTTAGACCGTGTTATGTGGTAGAGTTAACACTACGCTTGGTAGAGTTAACACTACGCTTGGTAGAGTTAGACCGTATGTGGTAGAGTTAGACCGTGTTAACACTACGCTTGTTAGAGTTAGACCGTGTTATGTGGTAGAGTTAACACTCTGTTTGGTAGAGTTCTTTATTCCTAGGTAGAGTTAGACCTTGTTATGTGGTAGAGTTAACACTACGCTTGGTAGAGTTAGACCGTGTTAGCACTACGCTTGGTAGAGTTATACCGTGTTATGTGGTAGAGTTAACAATACGCTAATGGTTGAAAGGGAAATTACATTAACTATTCAAGACGAAAACGAGTACGAAAACGAAAAGGAAATTACATTAACTATTCAATAACTAATGGTTGGAAAAGATCTTTTTGAATTGGTAGTACCAAGTGCATACTTCACAAGCTTCGGCCATTGGTTGATCAATGTCTTCGGCATCGAATCCTTCAAATAAATGGAGAATCTCCAGGAATCCACCTCTGCAAGAACATCCTTCTCGACCATATGTTTTTTCGAGAAGTAGCAATTGTTGCTCTCCTCGCCAACTGAGCGGTCCTGGGTAACGAAAGATTTTGTTCTAGAGGTGCTCTACGTATTCCAATGTTTCAACAACTGTTTCCTGCTGTAGACGTCTTAGGACTTCATAACCCTCCTGTTTTCTGTCATTTCCTAAACAGACTAGCACAAATCCATAAAGCAGTGTGGCTTCTTCACAGTCACCATTAGATGCTCTTAGCAGCAGTTACAAACCACCATCACGATTCCCATTGACAAAGAATTCTGTCATACCACATCGGTATGTAGCTTCCACATTACCGGCATTGCATAATCTAGCGAGGAAATTGTTTAAAAGAGCCCTACTTCTCAGAGGGGTGTAGAATGGAACATAACGTATATCTATATTCCTGAGAACCTCATTCTCATCGCAAAGCTCTTTAAATTCCTTCGACACGAGCCTAATACTGTAAATCTCATCAAGTCCTTCCGCTCCACATCGAGCTATGATGTTCGTCAAAGCATTGTTTGGTAAATCCATGATATGTGCCTTGCGAACAACGTTGGTTTTTTTTGGTGAATCCATCTATGTTTGGAGTTCTTGAAATGTTTTTGAAAGCTTTTGAAAGATTGAAAGGTGAAGCTGGAACGTTTTGGTAAAGGTGAATATGGATGGTTTAGAAGAAGTTATTAACGATTGGAAGGTTATTTATAACGATTTGAATCTTCAATTTCCCTTCACTTTAGAGTCTAATCGTTATTATGATTACATCTTGGAGACCGTGTCCAATATTAGTTTATTAACTTAACTTCCACGGCTAATAGAAGTTGTAAATTGTTTAAATGTAGTTAATACGTAGATCGTGTCCATGTTTGTCATCCACTGTTTGTTAGTGGCATAGAATGTGGGTAGAGTTAGTTCTTAGTTAGATTACGTATGATTTCGAATAGGAAATTACTTGTCAATAACTAATTAACTAATAGAGTTAGAACTATACAAATATATACTACTGTAGGACTATACAAAATACACTATAGTAGGACTATACACAGACTAAACAAATCTACCAATCCAGCTGGAGATCTTTGGTGCCTCTAATGAGCAGGTTCTTATCACACTCGAGTGCAGATTCTGGATCACTAGCAGCAATTTCCGATTCTATAGGAAGTTTGTCTTTGAAATCAATGGCGTATTTCAGTCGAGAGAAGTTGACGTACTCGTGAGAAAGACCTTCAAAGTTGCATCCGATGACCAGACACTCGATCATCTTCGCAACGAACACGCCACAGTCGCCGAAGCGTTTATTATGTGGTACGCCCTTAGTCACACGCACAATCTTATATTGCGTCGCGCTAATATGTGTTCGCATCTCCTTGGGTGAAAACTCATTTATCATCTTCAGAATCATCACGGCATATGCTCTACAAAAAATGAGAACCCATGAGAATGACTCTACCAAATAGGTGATCCGACTCGACCAAACAGAGGACTAAGTCTACCACACTATAATCCAACTCGACCAAACGGAGTACTGACTCTACCATACAGGTGATCCAACTCGACCAAATAGAGGCCTAACTCTACCAAACAGGTGATCCAACTCGACCAAACAGAAGACTAACTCTACCAAACAGGTGATCCAACTCGACCAAACAGAGGACTAACTCTACCATACAGGTGATCCAACTCGACCAAACAGAGGACTAACTCTACCATATAGGTGATCCAACTCGACCAAACGGAGGACTGACTCTACCATACAGGTGATCCAACTCGACCAAACAGAGGCCTAACTCTACCATACAGGTGATCCAACTCGACCAAACAGAGTCCTAACTCTACCATACAGGTGATCCAACTCGACCAAACAGAGGACTAACTCTACCATACAGGTGATACTTGCATGACTCTACCATTGCACCAGGGAGAGTGCAAGATGGGTCGAGATCGAAAATGCGAATCTTTCTTTCGTTGAGATTAACTTCGAGGGCCACCCAGTGGATGTTTTGAAAATTATGAGGGATGTAGATGGTGTTCACGTCTCTCATCCACTGCTTCCTAGTGGCACTGAATGTGGGTGCAGCGCCGTCGAGTACATCTTTAAACCCACCAGGCCACACAAACGTATCCTCCTTTCCCAAGTAATCCCTTTGGAACGTGAAGCACCAAAATCACAAAAAAATGGTTCCATGAAAGCTAGCCGATTACTCCTGTAGGGGCTTGGAGTTTGCATGGATCTTTGCCGAAGGAGATTCATCCCGCAGGCAATATGTTGTAAAAACTTTACTGTATTAGTGCTCTAATCTAACTCTACTAAACAAAAGTTACGTCATAATACGCAATCGTGAAGCCAGCCATATCGAGGGACAGGCCACTTCTCTTTTGGGCATATCAAGTAGAGGAAGAAATCCGCATTTGGACTGTGTTTCCCGTCGCTAGTGAGTTCTCTACATAATTTATCACAATTTATCACAATTGTACGTAATCGACGAATTGATATGTTACACACATTAAAGTAGGTACTTACAATTGATGCGTCACATAGTCGCGTAACCGAAGTACTTTTAATTTTGAGATTGGACCAAAAGGATCATAGACACTCCGAGAATAAATAACATTCTTATGAATCCGCTTGACAATAGAACAGCCTTGGAAAGGGGATACCTGTAAAAAGAAGGGACTGTAAGACCGATCCAACTCGACCAAACGGAGGACTAACTCTACCATACAGGTGATCCAACTCGACCAAACAGAGGACTAACTCTACCATACAAAGTGCTCCACCTCGACCAAACAGAGAACTAACTCTACCATACAGGTGATCCAACTCGACCAAACAGAGGACTAACTCTACCATACAAGGTGATCCAACTCGACCAAATAGAGGACTAACTCTACCATACAGGTGATTCAACTCGACCAAACAGAGGACTAACTCTACCATATAGGTGATTCAACTCGACCAAACAGAGGACTAACTCTACCATACAGGTGATCCAACTCGACCAAACAGAGGACCAACTCTACCAATCCAAAACTTAACTCTACAAAACGGTTAATGAACTCTACTCTAGTTGAATATGAACAGTACCTGATTCGTAGCGAGGACTCGTGCTCGAGTCTCTTTCGGTAACACGTCTTCCATAAAGATTAATTCCTACTGTGTTTGTTTACCCTTTACAGGAGTATCCACCAGGTTTATGACGCCAACATGTGACATTCCTGGCTTAGTTTTTTCCACATCGTAAGGTAGTTCTTCTTTTGACGGTTCTTCTGGATTCCTAACAACTCTTGATAACGGGATCAAAGGGTTAGATGTCTCCTGACTCTGGATAACCCAATTATTCTACAAAAAATATGAAAATGTCAACTCTAATTACCAGAACTACTAACTCTACCAGTAAGATTAATTTTTAACGGGATTACTTGGTCCGGTGGGATGGTATGTTTAGTGCTGGCTGGGGACACTTGGGTGTCGTCGAGGTTAGCATCCACATTTGTTGGTTTAATACATGAACCTGCACTTGGTGTTTTCCCAGACTCCGAGTCTACAAGGGTTGGCTGTTTCCAAGGAGGTGTCTGCGAAGAGCAACTCAATATGTTAGATTCACATATGGTAGAGTTGCTAATAGTGGTAGAGTTCGTTTTACTGGTTTGGAAAAGCTGTTTTGAACACAATAATTGTTTTGTAGAGTTAAACACAACTCGACCAAACCATATAACTGTTCGTCTTATGTGTATGTTCGTACAAAGATGTATGTAATGTTTGTTGTTTGTTGGTACATAATCAATCAAAGTAAGTTTCATTCAAAATAGAACCCTACGTATCGAATTAAGTTCCTTATTATTAGGGGAGTCGGGAGTACGGGTTGTATCGCCTTCTACGTCATCTTCGCGACCTACATCTTCAGGATGTAGGCTCCCTTCGTGATTAACATCTTCAGGAGTTCGATGTTGTGCACTTGTCTGACCTCCACCCTCATCTTCCAAGCTATAAATTGGGGGTTGCGCTCTGGTCTCTTCTAGCCTAAGAATCCTCTCAATCATGGTTGTATTGTCTGAGGTGTTACGCTCCAGCCTATTCACGCGCTCAGTAAGCATTGTGGTCTCTGCCCTGGTATCGAGCCTACTCTCCTCAAGACGATATATACGTTCAGCAAACACGTTCTGATCGTGTCTCATCTCTTCGAAGGCTCTGGTCAGACCTCTAAGAGTGTCAAGCAACACACTAGACTCCTCTGCCTTCCGCTTTTTCTTTTTAACGACTCTCACCACATCCTGCATGGTGGTGGAGTCATCCATCCTAATCTGAATTCTCTTCTTCTCTTCTTTCTTGTGTTTTTTCACTTCTTTATTGTGTTTTTTCTCTACTTTATTGTGTTTTTTCTCTACTTTATTGTGTCTTTTCTCTTCTTTATTGTGTTGTTTCTCTTTCATTTTCTCCACCTGCACTTTTGAACTAGCACTACACTTGCTCATCCTCTCCTCGACATAAGCATCCGCCTTCCTCTTATTACTTTTGTCTCAAGCGGATTCATCTAGCCTGGAGGCAAGTATGTCTCCAAGCATGGTGTCCACTTTGTGGTCTGCAATATCGTTTGGCCATAGAGGCATTATCTCCAGAGGCTGTGTAATCAGCTACTTAAGACGTACCTGGTAGACGAGAAGATGCAATTTATTATTGAACTCTACTACACGTAAATGAACTCTACCATACAAGCGATCCAACTCGACCAAATAGAGGACTAACTCTACCATATAAGTGATCCAACTCGACCAAACATAAATGAACTCTACAATACAAGTGATCCAACTTGACCAAACAGAGGACTAACTCTACCATGTATGTATAGTGGAGTA
Source organism: Lepidium sativum (assembly GCA_023374145.1). Taxonomy (NCBI): domain Eukaryota; kingdom Viridiplantae; phylum Streptophyta; class Magnoliopsida; order Brassicales; family Brassicaceae; genus Lepidium; species Lepidium sativum. The sequence goes on from JAKUCM010005736.1 coordinate 24,494, forward strand.
AATGAACTCTACTACAAAAGGAATTTACCTCTCCATTATTATTTGCTAGCTCCAACTTCACCAAGTCCTCTAGGTCAATGGTTTGTTTTATGATGAGTCTCCATCGTAGAATAGGGACGTCACCTGCTCTTTGCTCCCCAAATATTTCTGTGACTATGGGGATGGACTCAAATACCCATATCAGAAGTGCATGCACAAACCCGTGTACTGTGTAATTACTGGCCTTTTTGCATCCTGCCATTTTGATCGATTTTATCTGTTCTAGAAATGCCACTCTTCCCCATGGATGCCTCTCGAACATCTCAAAATCTGCAACCAACTTCGCAGCACTAAAAGGGAGCCTACTATTTGTGTGGCAACCAAAAAGTCCTACATTCAATACCACTAGCAAGCCCACCATCTTCCTCTTCTCGAAATACCACCCTCTACATCTCCCCAATATTTCTTTCAACTCTACCCATTTTGGTCCTTCACCAACCCCTAAGCCAATATCTTCCCAAAGTTCTCTGTGCGCTTCACCTGCCCCATTAGAAGGCTTCTCGAAATTACCGCAATTAAGCTGCGTTATTTCAGCAAACTCGTGCAGAGAAAACCTCATTGGCCGACATCCAAACAGCACCCAAATCTCATACATCTTCTTAGTCACTAGTTGATTCATCAACATGTACTGTATATGCCTTCCTGTAAAGTTGAACTCGGAATCTGCTAGCTTCAGAAAAACGCCTACGCAAGTGTTCTCCTTTATGTCTATGTATGCATCCTCACCAATACCCTTGATCATATTACTGATGTTTTTTAGATTGCAGAAATGGTTGATGCTTCGATTCTTCATCACATGTACACCGTGTGTGAGAAACTTTTTCGGGTACTTCTTGTCTGCCATATCTAAAGATGAAAGAAAAGAAACGATAAGCATTATAAAACCCAACTCTACATTCTTAAAACCTAACTCTACAACACAACAACCCAACTCTACCACACTACTAGTTAACTCTACCACACGATAATCTAACTCTACCACACTACAACCTAACTCTATTACACTACACACCACATTATAATCTAACTCTACCACATGTCAGACCAACTCCACTACACTACAAGTTAACTCTACCACACGATAATCTAACTCTACTATACGACAGCCTAACTCTACGACACGGAATCCAACTATACCGCACACTACAACCTAACTCTATTACACTACATACCAACTCTACCACACTATAATCTAACTCTACCACACGTCATACCAACTCTACTACACTACAAGTTAACTCTACCACACGATAATCCAACTATACTCCTATGACCTAACTCTACCCAACGTCATACTAACTATACTACACGTATCATATCGCTTCTTCACCCTTACCCTCACAACTAATTACGAACTATATCACATTGGCTCAAACTGGGGAAGAAATCTACTAGACACAGATAAGTTAGTGAAGAACAAAAACCCAAATGTCGCAAAATTGAAAAATCGAAATCTCGCAAAATTGAGAACCCCATTGTCTACGTCAACCGTAAACCCAAATGCCCTTACGAAAAAGAAGAAAAAGCAGAAGAGGGGCAGAGGATAAAGAAAAGAAGAAACTTACCGACAATGAAGACGACGAGTACGAAGAACAAGACGAAGACTAGACAACGATTATGAAATAGAGCGAAGAACACGTTCAGTAAGACGAGGAAGGAACAAAATCAAGAGAAGTTAACGACGACGGTTTACACTATAGGTTTCTTTCTTTTTCGGATGTGAAACTAACCTGAGAAGAATAAGAAAATAGAAGAAGACATCAGTTTTTTGTTTCAAGGGTGTAACCGTAATTACACCCAATATACTTTCTTTTTTTTTGGACAAAAACTATTCTAATAATTATACTATACTTTTGCTTTATTTGAGTAATTCTTTCTATAATTAATGCATGAAGAGTTGGATAAGCCATGAAGCAAGTGGAGGTGATGAATCGAGTGACATATTAAGCATGTGGTCCTTCTCATATAAATTTTGTTCTTATATCAAAATGTTTTTCTATTGCAATTAATCTGGTCAAAACAAAACCCCATGCTAATAATGAACCAATCATATTTACAAATCATTTGTTAGATAGCGAAATTGTAAAGTCTGAGAGTATCTTTAATTAAATTTATTGGTTCAATAAAAAGCTTTATAGGCTTATACAATGAAACAATTCAAAGTTTCATAAATCGGCCAAGTTAAAAATAATAGTTGAATTACTCTTCAGCCTCTACAATATTGTTCTTATTGTATGTGTCCCCACTACTAGTGGAGGTCATGACCGAATAACAGGAAATACTTAATATCCGGTTTAGATCCGGTACGTACTCTGAGGTCCTGACCATCATTTAGAACATTGACTTAAACAGGAGTTGGACTCAAAGAATGGTACTTGATTCCAGATTGATCAAGACTTGTAATCACTTCAAAGTGTCCAGCTTTAGTAGACCCATCTTTACTCAAGACGTGTCTTCTTAGTTCCGCACAAGCACAGTAGTCTACGTCGTACACATCTACGTCTTTGAAGGTCGCAAATGTAGTCCTTACTCCTTCCCCTGCATTTTTCCAACAAGTCAAAGACATTGGGAGAAGGTGTTCTTTGTAGGATAACAAAGCAGAGAGACTTTGACATTGAATTGATCACGTAAAGAATGAGTACAAGAGCCACAAGTCTTAAGAAGAGAATGTTTTAGCTTACCGTGAGTAACTAAGAGCAAGTTCTCTGAAGGATACTTATCAGCAAGAGTCTTTATCAAATTAAGAAATCGATCTGTACAACCTTCTACAGTCTCTTCCCATTGTGGCATCTGAACAGAACCAACAAGAGATAATGAGAAGCAAGTTTATTATACTCAGGCATTGGTTTGGCTAAAGTTTAGAAGAATTCCTAGATTAGAAGATAAACAGAAACAGAACAAAGAAAACTCAAAGGTTCTAAAGACAACCTCTTTATAAACAGGATCTACATTATGATCCACCATTCCATCAGGAAACATGGCTTCAAGATCTGAAATCATGAAATCGAATTTCCCATCTTTTGGAGCAATCTCAGGCTTGATAGCTATTGTGTTCAGCATCTCGCTCAGACCAAATTCAATAGAAACCTAAGAAGCAGATAAGAATCAGCTTAAATCATATCATATATGAGACATACAACAGATTTACAACTCTTATCTCGATTCAGCTCAACGTTCCTAGGCTAAAATTGATTAACAGAGATTCAGAGATACATGAACACCACAGATTTCATCGAATTCAAACTTAAGTAAAATCAGGAAAACCTAAGCATGTATATAAGATACGGTAATTATCTGACCTTGAACTTAGATTTATCAATGGAAGTGACGTCTTTAGACGACGTAGCATTGGGATCCAAATCGACGGCAGAGAGAGCAGCGATAGCTTCGGAAGCAGTCTGGACACAACGAACAAAAGGAGAGACGAAAAACACGGTGAATCGGAAACTGGATCTGATTTCGAATCCGTTGACCAGTTCGAAAGGCACGAACCATACCTTCCTCAACGAGCGGAGGGTCCCATGGTCTCGCAGCTGTATCGAGCCAAAGAGGATTGACTTTGTCAATGCGATCACCATGACGCATCATCAAGATATTTTGGTAGCCATCGGGATTCAATTTATGAGAAGACTCCATTGATGCTCTGATTGTTGCTCCTCTTGGTTTGCCCTTTGGGAGTACGTTGCAAGTGATTGTATCCATGCTTTTTCCTCTTTTTCGTTTTTTTAAATGTATGTTTAGTTATAAAAAAATTTCTGTCCAAAAACGTACTTATATCTTACTTAATTGACAAAAAAAAATACATATGTTATATAGATGCTCATTATTTTTTTACTAACTGATCACCCGCGCTAAACGCGGGATTAGAATGAAGTTTAGATAATATCGAAAATTAACTATACAAATTTTAAAAAGTCTGAATTATTATGTAATAACTTTTACAATTATTATAAATGTAGTAGACTTAATTCATAAAAAACACTTTAAATTTTAAAATGGCGGAAAACAGCTATGCTTAGCTTTTTTCGATCTGCATATTGATAAGATTTTTGTATAAATGATTATTCTTAGAATTATAGCTGAATTAAAAATAAGTTAAAAATAGATATTTAAAGAAATTCATACCTTAAATTTTGGAAAACTTCTTTGAAAACAACATTCATAGTTTGTTTTTGTGGTTTTCCTTCGTTGTCTAATATAAGTACTTTGATCCCAGCTTCGGACTTTACCCAAGATAATGCGACATATAATTGTCCACGGGAAAAAAAGGTTTAGGCAAAAACAAACCAACATTAGAAAGTGTTTGTCCTTGGCTTTTGTTTACTGTCATTGCAAAAGCCAACGCGAGTGGATATTATCTCCTTCTCATCCTAAAAGGATAAATTCCTTCTGCTGGTGTATTAAGCATTCTTGAAATACAAACACTTTCTCCCTTTTTACTACCAGTGACTATCATAGCTTCTACAATATGATTATCCAGTTGTGTTATATGCAGTCTTGTTCCACTACATAACCCTCATTTTGGGTCAATGTTTCTAAGCAGCATAATAGGTGCTCCATTTTCATAGTTATACTGTGATTAGGCATTCCAGCAACTTTAATCATATTAAGAACGTCTAGTGAATATACCTCAACATTAGTTTTATTTGAATCAATTGGATCAATAGTATCAGAACTGAGATACACTTTTCCATCACCTAATTTATATGTATAGAAAACATTTATATTATTAAGTAGAAAAACTAAATAATACTATGATAAAATTCAATAGTTTATTAAAAAATATCTGGTAGTAATGGTAGCATATATTAAAAAATACCTAGAAGGAATATAATAGCGAAAATTGTTGGTAACAAAATATTTAAACAATAAAAGAGATATATTAGGCGGGACATTTTCTTATAAAAATGATAGTATGTAATCTGGAAAGAATATAATAGCTAAAAAATTTGGTAACAAAATATTGTAAAATTAAATAGTCGACAAATTTTTTGGTAACGAATATATGAGTCATAAATATTTTGTTCTTTGTGATTTAGAAGGAATATAGTATCCAAAATTTTAGGTAACAAAATATTGTAAAATTAAATAGTGTATAAAATTTATATATTTCCTTATAAAATGATAGTTTGTAGTCTCGAAGGAATATATTAGCCGAAATTTTTGGTAACAAAATATTGTAAAATTAAATAGTAGCCAAAATTTTTGGTAACGAATATATGAGTCATAAATATTTCGTTTTTTGTGATTTAGAAAGAATATAGTAGCCGAAAGATTAGGTAACAAAATATTGTAAAATTAAATAGTGTATAAAATACATATATTAGTCATAAATATTTCTTTTTTAGTAATTTAGAAGGAATATATCCGAAAAGTTTTGGTTACAAAATTTTGTAAAAGTAAATAGTGTATAAAATATATATATATATATATATATATATATTAGTCATAAATATTTCTTTGTTAGTCATAAATATTTCTTTGTTAGTGTATAAATTTCTGGTAATAAAATATTGTAAAATTAAATAGTGTATAAAATATATATATATTAGGCGGGATATTTTTTCTTTTAAAACGATAGTTTATAATCTAGAAAGAATATATTAGCCGAAATCTTTGGTAATTATTTTCATATTTTTTACGGAATCTCTTATTTCTTAATAAAATATTTGTTAAGATATAATAAAATTTAATTGTTTATTAGGTTTTATAATTTTTTAAACCAGATGAAATTTGCCGATGACAGGTGGCTCAGTGGTATAGTCACTTTATAAATCTTCTTGGCATCACGGATCGAACCCCCTATCTATAGTTGTAGGAGTGGGATTTAAAAACCAGTAGGCCAGAAGAAATTTTTAAAAGTTGGTTGTCTCGCAATATCAACATCGGGATCTGAATGTGTCAGATACATTTTTGGTCGACAATTAAGTTTCCATTACTGTGATACAGTGTTTTATATATATTTTTTGAAAACCAGTACTTATAAAAATATGAAAAAATTAAGACTTTTTATGTGCCTCATCTTTATTAGGCATGAGTATTCATCTTCGAAAACACGTGAATTCGGTTCAAAAAAGTCGTATAATAGATGTGTATTGTTTTTAAAATTTTAAGTTCTTAAATAATCGATCAATAAGAACATTTATATATGGAACCAATTGATTGGGTAATATTATAAAAATATGTCCCTTGGGAATGTAACCCAATGACTGGAAATATAAACTAAGAATATGTTAGTTTTTATAATATAACGGGAACATATATCAATAATTTAAAACCAAAAACAAGTGTTGTATATTAAAATAAATTAAACGAAACAAACCTTTTAAAATTAAAATAATTATTCAAATTATAAAAATATGCAGAAAATTAAGAAAGACTAAAACACAAACCAACGCATAGTGATACGGAAAATAAATTGTTTATGAAAAGTGATAAAACTTAAAATTTAAAGGTAGATTTTTTTCATGGTTTTTCTTGTTTGATTGTGTTCAAAATCTATATATGTTCATCAAGAGAATCCACCTTCGATACGCAAATCTTTTTAGTTACTGAAGGAATATCAATTTGAAAACTCTCATTTGCGGATTCACCACCACTGTTTTGTTTGAAAGCAGGGGTCGTATTATCACTAACCGCATCTTGAATTAATAAAGGTCCCTGTAAAATCCAACATTAATTGTTTATAAAATTCATAGAAGAGTATTTTATTAATTTAAATTTTTAATTATGAGGAAAAAACACAACAACTTGATAAAATTCTAAGTGAATATATTGCAACCGAATTATTATTAAAACATTTTTATAAAGTAAAATATATATAATTATTTAACCTAAAATTTCAAACTCAATTAAACTATTTTAATCAAAAAGTATTAACCTATAATATAGAATATATCCATAAAAGATTTTGAAATTCCTTATTTCTTATTATTGATTTATTTTCATAATTAATAAAATTTTATGTTATTAAATATTGAACTTCCTTATTTATTAAATATGCTTTTGTGAGATCCCTTATATATATTCAATTTCTGATTTTGTTTTTTTAATTTATGGTTATATTTTATTTCCTATAAAATAGCTTCAGTCAAAAATAAGAAAAATAAAGTTCAAACTTTTTTATGGATATATTCTATTTCTGTTTTTTTAATCATATATGTAATTATTATATATGATTTTGCGAGATCCCTTATATATTTTCTATTTCCGATTTTGTTTTTTTAATTTATGGATATATTATATTTCCTATAAAATAGGTTCAATCAAAAATAAGAAACAAGAAGGTTCATATTTTTTTATGGATATATTCTGTTTCATAAATTTTTTTGAATTTATGGATATACTCTAATTCTGATATTTTCTATTATGTAATTATTATATACGAAAATAAATTGGAATAAAAATATTTCTGTTTTTTTTATCATAAATGTAATTATATATGATTTTGTTTTTATTAATTACAAAAAATCTAAAAAGTTCAAAAAAATTTATGGATAAACTCTATTTCTGATTTTTTTGTATTATTTAATTATTATATATGATTTGTTTTTATTAATTACGAAAATAAATCAAAAATAAGGAATGAAGAAGTTCAAAAATTTTTATGGATATATTCTATTTTCTGAATAATGGTTCTCTTGAATAAATAAGACATATGAAAATAATTAATTACAAAAATAAATCGAAAATAAGAAATAGAAAAATTTAAAATGTATATAAGTGAATTTTTGGAATATAGTGTATGATAGTATAATAGAGTAACATGTATTGAATCAATTGAATTAAATAAATCAAAAATCGACCATAAAATTGTAGGAATGACACGTGTCCAAAAAGAAACTTTCTTTTAATATATAAGGGATTGGACGACAATTTTTGGTGCTACAATTCAAAAAGGAAACTTATAGATCAACAAATCTAATCCATATACATTAAACCATTTACCTAAAAACAAACTGATCTGACCCATAACTCAGATTTTTTAAACTTCTTATAATATTTGGCGGACTTATACAATTTTTGGGAATCAAATTCTGGCAGGAAAAACACACAAGTGAACATTCACATATAAACCAAACTAAATTGGAGATTGGTTTATAACAGGATGGAGTGGGAGATTGCTGTCCTTGAACGTTATTCCATGACTGTTAACCACCTCAAACCCATCATCACTAGTCAAAGTTTGTCTTCTCAATTCAACAGAACCACAATAATCAACTATGTACTTAGTTGTGTTTTTCAAATTGCTGTTAATTGTTGCACTTACTCCTCCCCCTGGAATTACCCACCAAAAGACAAAAGATTAGAGAAATGTTAATTTTGATTTAAGAACTTGAAAAGTCATAAATTTGTGTTGCTTACAATGAGTGACTAAGAGCAAGTTCTCAAAAGGATACTTGTCTGCAAGGCCCCTCAATGTATTAGCATATCGATCCTTAAAACCTTCTACAGATTCATCCCACTGGGGCACCTCTTTATAGACCATATCCACATCAACATCCACTGTTCCTTTAGGAAACATAGCTTGAAGTTCCGATATATTGAATTCAAATTTCCCATTTTTAGGAACGATTTCAATGTTGATAGCTCTTATGTTCAGTATCTCGCACAATCCATATTCAATTGCTACCTGAAACAGAGAATACAAAGCATAAGCATCTCAAATAATGGTTGAATAAATTATATCATTATGGTTACAAGAACATAACAAATATTTGAAGTTTCAGCTTTTGCAAGTCAATAAATTTTCTGCAGTAATAAGACCACATGTGCCGAGCTTTGAGGATAGATTTAGATCATGGATCGAACCTTATGCATGCAATGCATCCGGTTTATAAAAGAAACGAGAATATCCCTCAAATACTTTTAAAGTGGTAGTCCCAATTTAAACCATATATTTTTATTCTCGCAATAAACCTTTGACATGGATAGTTTGGTGATTTCAACCTCCAAAATAGTATATTTGTGTGCATATCCACAAAATTTTTAATAGAAATAACTATTTAAAAAAAAATTTTAAAAAACTACAAAAAAAAACAAAAAAATATCCATGAATTCTAAGAACTATTAAAGTTAAAATTGATTAGTAAAAACTGTTGGAAATCCTTCCAAAAATATATATTTCCTAATAATATTATTCCATAAGGAATTTAATTCACTTTGTTTTCTAAAACAGTAAAAAAATCTCTATAACCATGATTTTTGGCGGTTAACTGAGAAAAAACCATGGATTACTTTTTTAAATAGGCTACGAAGAGTCTTAAAATAATCACGAATTTGAAAGTATGGCTTTATCGTCATAATCTGAAATCTGTGGATATTGCAAGATATTTCGTGGCTATAAAGAAATGTTTTAGCAATTTTGTGTACGTGAACAACTAACATTATGATAAGAACTCAATGGTCCGACTTCAACATATAAAAATAGAGATATAATGTTTGACCTTGAGCTTAGTATTGTCGATGGAAGCCACGTCTTTAGAGGACACAGCGTTGGGATCGAAATCCACAGCGGAGAGAGCAGCAACGACTTCATTAGCGGTTTGGATGCAACGAAGGAAAGGTGAGGCAATGACTCGGTGAATCGGAAAATCATTCTGAGATCGGATTCTTTGACCGGTTCGAAAGGCCCGATCCATACCATCTTGAACAAGAGGTGGATCCCAAGGTCTCTTAGCAGTTGAAGGCCAAAGTGGCTCAACGTGGTCGAGTCGATCACCGTGACGCATCACGATCACATTTTGATAACTATTGATCTCTGAATTTGCAGACTCCATTGCTGCTCTGTGAGTTTCCACTTCAAATGGTAGGCATTTTATGTACAATAATGAGAGAAAATAAACCTTTTGAGACGTCTGCATAAGATGCATTTTTTCCACAGTGAGAACTTGCGAGGAATCTTAAGATCCACAAGAGAGTTATTAGATTTGTATTTAAACGAGACTTTTTGATGTTGCTAAGAAGTTTACATTTATAACTCCAAACATAGAAACCGCACTACTCCATGGATGTTTTCTCTTACCATAAATACAACAACCTGACGGCTTATGGGGTTTAGTCTTTTATAATACATATAATTTGGTTCTTAGACTTTCACAATTTTGATGATTCATCTTTTGGACAAAGCTTGATTCTCTTTTTCTTCTTTATTTTTGGTCAACTAGTAAATCCCTAAATTTTTACGGTATGTAAACTTTTAAAATTACCAGAATGAAGCCGTAACAAAATTACTCACGAGAGACACAATAAATTACTCAAAACTTTTGTATTAAGAATAATATAAATAAAATACAGTATTGTTTATTCAGATTTACACTCATCCACCGTTTTGTTCACTACTCACATATTTTCCATTACCCAAAACTTACACAAAACTACAAACTACAGACTTGTAGCTATTTATAAGGACTCACTCACCAAACACATACTCAAAACCATAAACCTCTCAATCTTTGCAATATGAAAGTTCAACCTTTCTCAAAATGTTAAACACTACTTAAATAACCTCGGCACTTCTAGAGCTTCTGATGAAATCTTTGGAATGATTCCACAATTAGGGAAAATAATTGATAGACTTTCATATTCAATGAAATATCTCTCGTCATTTTATTGTCCTCTTGAGCGGTTTTTAAAAAAAATTAACCTCAACGCAAACTCTAACCTAATGACCTCTCTCAAAGCTTACAGTTGTCACATACTATTCGACCTGGTTTACCCACACCACCAACTATCGCCAGTATAATTTCTTTGTGATACATGCATATTCGGTGGAATATTAATCAAATGAATCCATATTGGAGTTGTTGTCGTCCGATAAAGGGTCAAAATATGCTTGTGCTAGAAGGTAGTTTCCAAACATTCGCCAGGGTCCTTCCATGGCAATACGTAATCATGTTTTTTCCTGTCTTTTTGTCTTTTTTAAAATTTGGTTTTAGTAACAACTTTTTCTGTCCAAAAACATATATTATAATTTATATCTTACATAAAAATATTATAAATATGTTGCCATAAATATACATATATTATAAATGCTCATTAAACTTTTTATTGGACGACAATATTTGGTGCTACAATACATTTTTTTAACAAACTAACAAATATGATTAATAACAACTGGATTAACAAATATGATCAGTAACAATTGGATCAACAAATATTTAACTATTTAACTATAACACAAGTCTTTTATCTTTATTTTATTTTATAATTAGATTGACAAAATTTATACGTAACTCTGGAAACAAAAAATCATAATTTTTACTTTTTTCTATAGATCACACCGTGACTAATTAAACTAAACTAAAGATCAGCTTATGACCGGATGGAGTGGGACATTGTTTTCTTTGAGAAATATTCCATTACTATTAACCATCTCAAATTCCAAAGATTTATCAAACCCATCATCACTATTCACAATTTGTCTTCTCAATTCAACAGAACCACAATAATCAACCATGTACTTGGTTGTGTTTTTCAAATTGTTATTAAGTGTAGCACGTACTCCTCCCCTGAAATTATCCACCAAAAAAAGAAAACATTAGAGAAATCTTACTTTTGATTTTAAGCACTAAAAAGCCATGATTTGTGTTGCTTACAATGAGTGACTAAGAGCAAGTTCTCACAAGGATACTTGTCTGCAAGACCCTTCAATGTATTAGCATATCGATCATTGTAGCCTTGTACAGATTCATCTCATTGTGGCACTTCTTTATAAATCATATTCACATCAACATCAATTGTTTCTTCAGGAAACGTAGCTTGAAGATCCTTAATATTAAATTCAAATTTTCCATTGTGAGGAACAATTTCAATCTTAATAGCTCTGGTTAGTCTTGGGCCTTCGGAAGAAACCGAGAATGACCAAATTGACCGAACCGTTTTTTTAATATTCGGTTTAATTTTTGTTTTTTCCAAAAAAACCGATCAAAATTATTAAATATTGATTTCGGTTATCGGTTCGGTCGGTTTAGTTATTATAGAACTGACCGGTTTTAGTTAAACCAAAAATTTAGCATTTAACTAGATTTATTTACATACTTTAAATCAAAAATCCACAAAAAAAGAGAAAACTGAGAAAAACAACTCGAGTAAATTGAAAAAACCGAACATAAAATTAATTTCAAAACCAAACTGAACCGAAATATATTTTGGTTTATTTTGGAATCAATTTCTAAAAACTGAATAAACTGAGAACCAATTAAACTGAACCAGTTTGGTTCTGTCTGAATGCCCAGCTCTAGCTCTTGTGTTCAGTATGTCGAACAATCCATATTCAATTGCTACCTGAAAAATACGAGATAAGGATTTAAGTATCTCAAATGGTTAAATAAAAAAATATAATCATTATGGTTACAAGGACATAACAAATGTTTGAAGCTTTAAAAAGACAATAAATCTCTTCTACAGTACAAAGAATACAAGTATTTAGGGATTGTATCTGTAATACTACAAAAAAAATGATTACAGGCAGAAAAATCAGTCGAAAATCTTTAAGTTTCAAACTACATTTTTGTCTGAGATTTTTGATGGATTTAATATGGTCTTTTTTTTTATCATAATTTGGTCATAAAATCTATTGAAAAATATAATGTTTTTTCTGTATAGACATTTATAACCAGAGTCGATTTTAAGAAATAGTACACTACAAGAATGAATATAGTTTACAAATCCGAATTTCATCTCTAATTCGTTGTAACTGATCGTCGTAACAAATAAAACGTTGTGAATTCGTTGTAAAATATAAAACTCTCCATTTTCGATGTTAGTGCGTCATAAAGGAGGCGTTGTAATTGTGTTGTAAAATATGGGACATGTTGCAAATTCGTTGTTAACATAAACGACGTGAACCGGTTGTAAACTTTGCAACGAAGTAACATCGTTGTGTTTACAACGATTTTGCAACTCTATATAGTTAACAACAGTTTACAACTAATTAGAAACAAAAATACTTTACAATGAAATAAGGACAAAATATTTTACAGCTAATCAGAGGCGTATATTTACATCGAATTAAGGATTTTTTTTGCCAACGAATTAAGAACAAAATATTGTTTATTTTTTTTAATGAAAATATTTATATAAATTTTGTAATTTAATAGTTTTAGGAATTGAATTATTTTAATAAAATTTGATTTTAAAATGTTTTTATAAAATTATTAAAATTACAAAATATTTATTGTAGAAGTTCATTCAACATATTCGTACTACGCTCGTTTTGATCTTCAGTCACTCGTTGGTTTAAATTGATATTTTCCAAAGTACGGACCCTGATGTTTCGACGTCTACGCTCCAATGCCTCCGTTGCATGAGGATTTCCCGCAACCAAAATATCTAACATGGACTCCATTGATGCAAAGTTCTGATCCGTCGTCTATTGTTGTTGATTTAGCTACGCTATTTCTTCACACAAAACCATCAACTGACTACGGATTATTGGGAGGATCCTATTCCAATAATCCTTCCTTTCTTCTTTGGAGCAATCTGGAAAAAATGTCTAGGTCGAGCTTAGTTTCTTAAGTGCATGTGTCTTCTTTGGCGTACACGCGTCACTCAGCATATTCTCCAAAGATCAAATGTGTTAACTTTTGGAACACACGTATCACGGTGTATGTGTAGTAAATATGAACATATATTTTCTTAAGAATGAGTTTGTTGATAGCTTGTATGTAATTACTAGACTTGTTTCTTATTTGGGCCGATTGTTCATTGTAAGCCTTTATTGCTTTAATAGACCTTTATGTGTTCGATTTGATCTATAATTGACATATACTTGATTAGATCCATACAGGCTCAATTTCTTTAATATGATCCAATTATATTAGCTTTAAAGAAAGTAACTTTAAATCTATTTGGACCATGCCTCCATTATATTTTAAGGATCTTAGGTCAAATTGTCTTCAGGCGCACTAGATCTATAATAAAATTAGTCAAAAGAGCAAAAGATAAACGAAGTAAGTTTGCTGAAAAAGTGAAAAACAATGAAAACAATATTTCAAGGTTTCTCAAATAAGATTTTAGAGGAATATATAGGACTGGAATTAAACGTTAATTATATAATTAAATGATTAACTATAAGGGATAACAATAATTTTATTTGTAACAATTGAAAATATCTATTACATTAAAGTATAAGAGTTTTATTGCTTAACGAGACGTCTCAATTTCCATTTTAACTCTGCCTAAGCAATCATATTTATCAACGTTATGAACATTGCCAAGCAACAGTTTTTACTTCTCAAATTATATAATTAACATAAACATAAGTTTCTTAATGAAACAATACAGATATAATTGAATTAAATTGATTAATAATTGGGGTATAGGACATATAGGTGTATATATTATGGGGCTAAATATGTAAAGCACGAAAAAAATGAGGGCCCCAAAAGGATTTTATTTTTGAACGTAAAGAATAGTTTTTAATTATTTTTATTAATATAGGATAAACAACAAATCCTTTAAAAACAACATTCGAATATTCCTTTTTATATGTTTCTTTCTTTTACCTTCGTCTCCTTCTTCAATCTTTCTCCGTCATTCAGATTTTAAGGAGACAGAGACAGAGAAAGGATTCGTCTAAGCAAAAGCTTAACTTTTCTTTTTATTATATTATTTGTTCAATCTCTCTTCCTCCCTTTTCGACCCCGATCTATACAGGAGTGAGAAGAGATGGAGAGAGAAGAAGGAGAAACAACATCTGCAATCGGCGTTGCTCCGGTAAAATCAGCAGCTCCGACGAATCTTCTGAACTTTTGGGATGTCACGGCAGCTTCTGGTGTCGTTTTAGGGTTTCTTGTGGGTCTTGTTTGCGTTTATCTCACAATGCCTCAATCTGATTATAGTTTCCTCAAGCTACCTCGTAATCTCGAAGACCTTCAGATTCTTAGGTGAATTTTTTGTTGATTTTAAAATTGCTTATTTCTGGGTTCTTAGTAAAATGCAAGCTTTTGTTAGGATTTAGGATTGCGATTCTGAATGTATATACTTGAAGCTTAGGTAATTTTATATTAGGGTTGTTGCTAACTTTGGTTATTGAATAAATTGAATCTTTAGATAGAAAATGAAGAAATTCGTCTGGATTAATTGATCATCCCCAAATTTATTTCTTTCCTGAAAACAGGTTGATGAAGGATAGTTCTGAAGTTTTTAATATTTTTGAGCTTTTTTCACTAAACTGCAAATAATGTGGAAGCATTGATCAGATCACTAAATCAGTATTTTTTATTTCCAGAGATAATCTGGAGATTTATACAAGTGATTACACAGTTCAAGTTCTTGTTGGATATTGTCTGGTATACGTTTTTATGCAGACATTCATGATCCCTGGAACTGTGTAGTTCATGTCTTTGCTTGCTGGTGCTCTCTTCGGAGTTACCAAAGGCATGGCTCTTGTTGTCTCCACTGCAACAGCTGGTGCTTCCTCTTGCTATTTTCTCTCTAAGCTCATTGGTAGACCTCTACTGTTCTCGCTTTGGCCTGACAAGCTCATATTCTTTCAAGATCAGGTTCGAAGAGCCAAAAAACCAATCTTTTTTCCCTTTTTTTGACATAAATTTCGAGAATTCCTGAGGGGGTTTTGCGGGTTTTGTTTGTTTAGGTTGCGAGAAGAAAAGATGGGTTGCTGAACTATATGCTATTCTTGAGACTAACACCAACATTACCCAACACATTCATTAATGTGGCTTCTCCAATTGTTAATGTCCCTTACCATATCTTCTTCCTAGCAACATTCATTGGACTGATTCCTGCTGCATATGTCACTGTACGGGTATGTGAAGTTCAAGCATCTTCTAGTATCTTTATCTCAAGGTTTCAATGAGTATGAATGTTTTTACAATAATGAAAATGTGTTATATATTGTGGCACAGGCTGGCATTGCTCTTGGGGAGCTACACTCATTGGGAGATCTCTACAACTTCAGCTCGATGGCCACTCTATTTCTCATCGGTGTGCTCTCTATTACTCCAACCCTAATTAGCAAGAAAAAGGCGTAGAAGATCAATGGAAGACAGAGCCTTCTTGTTCATAAGATGGTAATGAAAAGCCTCTTTGTGTATATATCATTTAGAATGTTAGGAACAATTTCAAAATCCTGTTTTCTATATGTTTGAACTCAAAAATGTGCTAGAAAACAACACCTCAATGGGTTTCACAAAGCTTATCTTGGCATTAAGTTTATGGGCCCAGTTATGACACAAAAGTATCCACTAAAGTGAACCAAGATGATATTTGCTTGCTTTTCAATGGAGAACAATTGAATCAACTACGGCTAATGTTCCAATGGAGGTACATGTGCAGCAGGTGAAGATGGTATTCATGGGCTATAATATTTTTTATTTATGTTTGTACAATAACTTAATGGGCCAGATTATCACTCATATGCGTTTCATAGGCTATTGCAATAAGTTTATGGGCCTTGTTATATCAAAAACAAATCCATAAATGTTGCTCGAGGACAATATACACTACGCTACAAGGCACAAGCCAATCTCATGCTTCTTTAGCTTGGCCTTAGATGATAATAAATAACCATTGAAAAACTAACCATCTGATTACTAACAACATAGTTACCTTATAAAACAAAACAAAAACATAGTTGTCTTTAAGTTAAACAAACTCTGCAGACGCATTTTGAAAGAAAAAACGAAAACATAATTATGCACTATTACATAGTTATGGTTGTAGACATACAATTCAGGTGAACTAATTGTTGTATCGCAACAACATTTAAATGTTAAGAAACAAAAAATAAAAATAAAATTAGACTCAACAACTCTCATCAAGAAAGAAATAAACTCACGGACATATAATAACTTATTTTTATATAAATTTAGTTCACTAACTTAGAAGTTTCATCTCTCTAGTTTAACACTGTCCAAAAGAATTTCTCTATACTTATCAATCTCATATATGCTTTTATCAAATTTCTTGAATTACTTCATTCATTGAAATAGTTCACATCTACAAGTTTGTAAACCTCAACTGTAAACTGCACTAAACATGTTCGTTGGCTGCAAACGTCATGTTAAGAGTAAGAGAAAACTTTATGGTAAATTCAGCTTATCTTAATTGTTGTCAAGATAAGAATTCGATTAACCATTGGATTATTGCATTGTCTATCGACTATAAACTAGTTCACATCTGAAGTTTCACAAGTAGACAGACAGCTCCTTTAAAAATGACCTAACTTTAGAGTTAGAATTGTTTAACAAAAAAGAAAAACTTTAGGGTTAGAATGAATATATTGTATTCAAGAGGGAAGCCAGACATCTTTTAAGCAGCAGTCTCGGCAAATAAATATTTCTCTCGTTTTATTAGGAGCTTGGAAGCTCATTTGATCAATAAAATTATATATTCCTAAGTGCATTATTGTTTCCATTACAAAACGGCTAATAGGTTTTTTTGTCAACCACTAGATAAACTAAATTTCATTTATGGTCAACATCTAAATTCATAAGAATATCAATGAGATCAACATGATTTCTTAAAACCGAATTTGGATGAAAAAAAACAAACATATATGATACTCATCCACTTAACCAAAGTTTTTTTCCCAAACAGCTAATAAATTACTTACAGATTTTTAATTAGTTTTATTATAAAAAATCAATAAATATTTCCGACAGACAATCGCGAAACCTGTAAAAAAAATCAATGGTTGTACAATCTGATAGGTTTTTTTATAGTATTCTTTTCGTCAACATTCTCTTAGAATTTTATCAAAAATTTCCTATGAATTACTTATGGTACACAAGTAAAAATAATTTTGTTAGTTACCAAAAAAAAAGAAAAAAAACTTTTATTTTGTTGTAGTAAAATTCTCATGTGTAAATTAAATGGATTGTGTTGAGGTAATCAGGATGAGATATCATCCTTATAGATTGCGCTTATTTATTCCAATATCGTTAACATATTTTACTCTTGAATGGACTGTATTGACAGTTTTTCTAAGATTATATTCGTTGCTTTTTAAAAAATAAATAGATCAATAATATTTGATTAATGGTCCAAACACTTCTTTAAAAAATTTTATTAACAACCAAAAATGTAACGGTGCAGTCGAAATCAAAAATATTTAAGTCAATATTAGCTGAAACATTAAACCACAATGAAGTGTTCGACCATACATTCTATGATTTTAATTTGTAAATTTCGCTATTCTGTCTTGGATTGCCAATCAGGGTGTGGCATAAAGGCATATACTTTATAGATTATATTTCGACGCTCGACGATGCCTCAGGATAATAATAATAATAATAATAATAATAATAATAATAAATAATAATTTATACTCTTGTACAATCAATATTGTTCTCAAATCAATGCATCACTACTCTCTCGATTGTGACTAACTACAAAAGTATTAATATAGTTTTAAGATAATTAGCCAATAACATGTCTAATAAATGAGTACTTAATATAAATCGCAAGATCAAAACC